>JAKSZP010005792.1:0-62118 GCA_022478985.1 Massospora cicadina | reverse complement strand
TAATGCGCCTGCCACTTTCCATCAGGTGATAAATCACAATCACCATGATTTCAAACTGAACTTTGTAATTGTCTAACTTGTTGACATAGCAGTTTTCTCCAAGACTATCAATGAACATCTCGCACATCTAAAGGAGGTGTCCAACGCTTGCAGGAAACTATCATCAAACTAAAGCCCTCCAAATTCACATTTTTCCAGAAGAAGCTGGATTTTATCAGACATTCCATTATACAAGATAAAATAAAACCTAACAAGATAAATTTGAAGCGTTATCCAAGATGCCTGCGCCCAAAACCCTTTAAGACATCCAGGTATTCTTGGGCATGATGGGATACTATCACCAATTTATCCCAAAATTCTCCCAGCTCAGCGAGCCCCTTGTCCGCCTCCTGGCTAAGAGCACCCCCTTTTATTAGGGTGCTGAATACAAGGCCGCATTTGATACTCTGAAGGAACTATTGCAAAAAAGGCAATACTCCGCCACTATGACTACAGAAAGCCCTTCATGTTGTTCATGGATGCCTCTGACTACGTTGTTGGTGCTATATTGGCTCAATTGGATGAGCATAGGGTCAATCATCCCATGTCTTACTTTAGCAAAAATGCTTTTAAAATCTGAGCGTAATTAAAGTGGCACTGAGAAGGAGTGCTTAGCTGTTCTTCTCTCTGTCAAACACTATCACCCATTCCTATATGGACTTTCCTTTGAAAGTGATAACAGACCACGCCTTTCTAAAGTTGTTGCAGAATATGAAGGACCCCACGGGGAGATTGGCTCGCTGGGCTCTGAAGCTCCATCATTACAATATGACTATTGAGCATCAGGCAGGAACGCGCCACATTAATGTAGATGGGTTAGCAAGGCTTCCCATTCTTCACTTAAACAATAGTTAAGCTGAGAGGCTACGTGATCTTCTCGTGACTCTGGATGCATGGGCTGATGAAGATGAACCAGTACAAAAAATGCTAGCTCAACACTCCTGCAACACAAGGTGGAAAATGGGAAGTTATATAAGAAAGTAGGAGTAAAATTGGTTGCCCTATCTCCGGCCATAAGAGCGAGTTCCTTTCATCTTGAGACTCATACTATCATGGGTGTCAGCGCTACAGTTCTTTGGACTGGCGCCAGGGTTCTTGGTGGCTCAAAGCTGGAAAAATTGGAATGAGCGCCGAGGAGGAAACGGGAAAATGAGTTAGAATACTGAATATTTTATTAGGCTAAAAGGCTTCTATATTTATAGGGTGTGTTGGGACTCAGTGCCTTTGGGATTGTTGGGGCCTCATCTGATCATGATCTTTACTGATCTTCTGAAATGTCCATCTTGTGGGCGTCCTTAATGGATAGCGTAGCTCACCTGACTGAATGGGTGGAAATGCCACCCCACATGACTCAGAAATAGGGGAGGATGATCCTGAAATAGTTTTAGCTTGGGTAGGTTTGATGACAATCTGGCATGGCCTGATTTGGAAGAAGGGAATTTGATTCAATTTCTATCTCAAATCCTGAAAAGGCCCCCCTCAAGATCCTGTCGGAGGGGGTATATGGCCATAGGAACTGACCATGCACCTGATTTACAACAGTCCCTTGATTGATGTTGGAAATGGAGTACTCAGACTTCGCCTTATGTATGACTTTGTAGGGTCCAGACCACAGTACATCGAGCTTATTCTGTCAGCCTCCAGGTTGATGATGATAAAAGAGAATGAGGTCACCTAGTTGAAAATCTGGTAAGGAGGGTCATCTGAGATTTGATCATGATGTCTCTCTTCCAATGGTGGTGATAATGCCTTGAGTAGCTTAGGCTTGGAGCTGAACAATTTCATCAGCTAGAGCCCTTATAGTTAAATCGGAGTTCTTGGGGTTGGAGGCTTCGAGCAGGGGCTGGACGCTACTGGGTAGCTGAGGTGCCCACCCATATTAGGCTTCAAATGGGGACATCTTGATGACGTGGTGATAGCTTACCCGGTAGGCAAGCAAGGCGCTGGGCAGATAATGGTTCCAATGGGCAGAACTGAGGCAGCCAACTTCTGTAGGATGGAAACAAGAGTTCCATTAGCGCGCTCTACTGCCCCATTAGTAGAAGGGTGGTGTAACAAATTAAAAACATCCCAGTTTTGACCGCCATCTTGCCTTGGCGATGGGAGCCAAATGTTTGTCTGATATGAGGTTCCCTTGAGGTGAGTGCTTTGATTCGTCATACTCACCAATTCAATATTGGATTTTGGGAAATTCGAAAAGTGAGAAAAGATGACACAGGTAAGTGAGGATCTGACCCCAAAATTAGTCTTGTTTTATTTATTATCAAAAATAAACACGCGGACAAATTCAATCCCGATGACTTAGAGCACCACAAATGAGACATAAAAAACCAGGGTATTTGGTGGAATCAAGGTTCTCAACGCCAAATCCCATTATTTTGTTGAGGATAAAAAATTTATATCGCCACGGGATACCAGGTAAGACAAGGCAAGGGCGGCCCTGAGGCCACCAGAGAATCCCATGTGAGAGCAGGAAATGAGGAAGAATTCTGAACAGAGTTCAGAATCGCGTGGGCTCAACCTTTTAAAGTCGCCCTTCCAGGGAGCCCCTCCTGCACTATTCTTAGGCTCTTAGGGGCCTAAAGAACAGTGCAGGAGGGGCACAGCCCAGTGCTGGACTCCGCATAAACCTCAAGAAAAAACCCAAAAAGTGTTTTGACTCGAGATTCAGATTTCTGAATCTTGAGTCAAAATGTAATGATTGGTACAACCTGACCATTACAGGTGGTAGGGGACAGCGAAACTCTGGGTGGTGCCAAATAGCGAAGTTAGTTCTTGTACTACCTTGGAGGTGAAATTCAACACATTGTCCAAAAGCAAGGTCTGGGGGGCACCTGTGCTGGGTGAAAATGGAGCAAACAGGAATTAGAGCGGTAGTTGGAGATTTACATCAGCTTCACAGATTGATATGGCCCTAGTGGGCCCATTGCTGGTTGGTCGGGTGTCCTCTCCCATAACCTGAGATAACACTATAAGTGATCACAGATCTCTCACGGTGATCCTGACAACAATCCTCAGACCATCAAAAAGATTTTGGCCAAGGATTGCTACAGGGCTCTTGAACAACCAGTTTGCAAGTGAGAAGATAAATGCAGCCATTTGTGAGCCAGAGCACCTGGCCTCACCTCATTTTCGAACTTTACAAGAAAAATGGGCTGATACAAAAGCAAGGATCCTAAAGGTAGCTACAATTGTGCTAAGGCTCGAATGACAGTGGCCCAGGCTAAAGTCAGACTTGCTGAAGCTAGAATAAGACACCTTGAAAGGAATTGCCGCCCAGTGCCTTCCTCTCAATGGTTGGAGGCTTGGGAATTGGCCCACGAGACATACCAGCAGGAACTTACTGAGCAAGAAGAACGTTCAGAAAACTTCACCTCGTCACAATACTACACCCAGTGGGAACGGCCCACCCATTTCTTTTACCAGAAGCAGAAAGCTCGCTCAAAGGATCAGGAGATTGCAACCCTGAGGGTGGGGACCACTGTCACTACAAATAAGGAGAAAAGCACCAACGAGATCCACCGTTACTATTCAGCCCTCTTCAAGACTTCCTGGGTAAGCCCAGCAGATGTTCATTAATTCATTGAAGGGGCTCCGAAACAATGGTTAATTTCTCGCCGTATGAAGAACTTCTTGCACCAATTACACATCAATAAGTAATGGACATTCTACTCCACAGCCCACGTCTGAAGGCCCCAGGCCCAGATGGTATTCCGTTTGAGGTGTATCTAGTGGATCCCGTCACAGTTACAAAGGCCCTCCAGCCCCTCTTCTTGACCCTCTTGGCAGAAGGGGGAGTACTTACTGACTTTAGAGGATCAATTATGACCCTTATCCATAAGAAAGCAAGCCGAGAGGACCTTGCAAACTGGCGACCGATATCACTATTGAACACGGACCACAAACTATTTACTAAGCTTTTAGAAAATCTCAAGACTAAGTGGGCAGCACCACGCCTCAACCCAGCTCAACGTGGCTTTATCCCAGGGAGGTCGCTTTGGAACAATTACAATGAGCTTTTGGCAACCTTGTCAGCTAACTCATCTCAAACACATGGTTTTGTGGCGCTTCTGGATATGGAAAAAGCATATGATCGAGTAAATTGGAAGTATCTGGACGTCTCCCTAATCCGCCTCCACATCCCACCACAAGCTAGTACATGGCTATCAGCTCTTTACGCCCAGTTTTACACTAAGGTACTGTCCCAACAGGCTTTACAGCAGCGGTTATGGTTGAACAGGGTCTCCGGAAAGGGGATCCACTGAGCCCAATCTTATTCAACATAGTTTTGGATCCTCTTCTGGCCCTACTCCAGGAACGACTGGTGGGTATTCAGGTTCCTGGGAAACCCCACCCCGCACCATAGCCTTTGCTGATGACACAGCAGTGGCAGTTGGATGTAAGCAGGACCTATACCCGGCCATGGAGGCCCTGGATTGCTACTCCAAGGCGTCCAATGCAAAAGTTAATACTTCTAAAACCGTTATAGTTCTCTTTGGTACCCCATCTTTTCCTCCACCTTTTGGTTTGGAACCTAGCCGGGACACCTTTTGGCATCTAGGTGTCCTCACCACACCACAAGGGGTTGCAATCATGGATAATGAGGACCGCTTGCCTAATGTAATAAACTCTCTTGTAGCTAGCTGGAGCTGCCGGCGTATCACCCCCAGGGACGCGCCCTGATGGCGAATGTTTTTCTTCTATCAAAGCTATGGTTTCTCGCTCATGTCTGCCCCTTTACGGACAGTTTCTAAATGAGGTTGAATGTGATACTTCGCTGTTGGATATGGGGATCCAACCACCCACCCACAGCTCTGACCACAATATCCTGACCCCGCAGTGAGGGGGCCTAGGTCTTTTGAACACTAGGTCTCATGCCACTTCAATCCTGACGGGGTCCCTTAAGCCCATCATTTGCTGGGATATGGCTCCAATGCCTCAATGGGCTCCAGCATTACGTCAGGGTTTAGCAGCCTATCTAGGGCTTCCACAAACCTCACCTACAGCTGTGGGAGAGTGGCTAACAAACTCATCCAGGCCACCACCTCAAACCTTCATCAATTTTTTACTGGAATCAGGCTCTCCTTGTACTTAAGAGGGCAGTAGTACGGGTGTACCACGCCTTCCCTTATAAAAGGAGTGGCCCTGGGATCAGCCCCCAGCATCACGCCCTGGTCCACAGTGCGATGATTGTTATCTCCCATCTCCACCCTTTGGACAGACCCCCTATGCAGCCTCGTCTCCTGAAACTTTTACCCCCGCTGTGGAATGTGATCTCAAGGAGCTCTGGAAGGAAGTTACCCATCCTGTTCTCTCAGCAAAAGTGTCAAATACACTGTGGCGTGTTCTACACTTCTCATACAGGACAGGGGATCAAACTGGTCCCACCTACCAGCACAAGGGTTGCCCACGATGTGCAGAGCTGACAGACAACCACCTCCACCGCTTCTTTACTTGCTCCCTCATAGCCCCTTTCTGGAGCAAGGTCTGCGAACTCCTGCAAGCAGAACCCTGGGTAGCGCACCCAATTCAGGACTTCATGTTAAAACTCTCACTCCCAAATTTCTCCCAATCATTAAGGGTCCTGGCATTTGGTGCAATGATATGGACAATTCATAATTCATATCTTCGCGCCGCTTTTGACTCCACTCTGTGGACGCTGCACCATATGATCACTCACTTTCAGGTTCATTTTGAGATGTCTCTGAGAGTATTTACCATGTCGCCATGGGCCAATAGGTCAGTTCAAGTGGACACCTGGCTCTGGCAAAGTTTTCCCCACCCTTTCTTGACACCTCCGCTTACCCCTGCTTCGCCTCAAGCTCTTAGGAGCTCAGGCGTGATTAAATAAAGATCGGTGTATCACCCCTTTATGTTGGGACCACCTAGTGCTAAAAAAAAGAAATAGAGCAGTAGCCTTAGCGGTGGCTGCAGGGACTGAGATCGCCTCAACTCACTTAGTCAAGTGGTCTATTACTAGGATAATATACTTGTGGCCATGCAATCCTGTGGGAAGGGGACCCACCATATCAATGCTAACGACATTGAAGGGTTTGGTTGGGGCAACGACTGAGTGCTGAAATTGAGGGTTGGCTCAGTCTTGGGATCAGCAGGTCATACAAGCTTCCAGAACCTCCTGGATGGTTTCTACCATTCGGTCCCAGTAGCAGCGTGACTTCAGCCACTCATGGGTCTTCTTAACCGCACCATGTCCCACAGTAGAATGGCCTTTCAGGATGACGTCAGTTCAAGAGGAAGGTCGGATGTAGGGAAGCCACTACTTGTTGACTCTTTTGTAGAGTAGCCCATCCTTGATTTGAGTGTCTTGAGTCATCTGGCGGAGTTCAGCCTGAACCTCAGGAGTTTCCAGTTCCCATTTTTTGGGCTGTCCTATCAGGTCGTAGAGCCAATCTTCCTCTGGGGTCAGAACCACTAATACTGGCATCCTGGAGAGGCTGTCAGCATTCTGGTGTATAGCGCCTGTGCGGTGGATGATGGTGAAATCACAGCTTTGCAGTTGTAGGGCCCACCTGGCCAACCAACCATTGGGGTCTTTCATTTGTTGCAGCCAACAGAGGGAAGATTGGTCTGTAATAATAGTAAAATGAGTACCATAGAGGTAGGGCAGAAATGTTTGATGTCTAAGAGAACGGCTAGACATTCCCTCTCGGTGACACTGTAGTTCCACTCATCCTTACTTAGCATCTTACTAAAATAAGCCATGGGATGATCGACCTGGTCCTCATTGTGCTGAGCCAGGATAGCTCCGACGGCGACGTTGCTAGCATCCATGAACAACAAGAAAGGTTGGTCAAAGCGAGGATGAACTAAAACAGGTTTAGTACATAAGGCCATACTTAAAGCGTTGAAAGCCTTTTCCTGCTCAGGTCGCCACTGAATGGTATATTCTTTTGTAGGAGGTAGAACAATGGCTCGGCTAGGTCAGCAAACCGCGGGATGAGCTGATGGTAATAGCCCACCATGCCTAGAAAGACTTGAATATCTTGTAGGCTTTGGGGGCGCGACATCTTTTCTATGGTGTCGACTTTATTGGGCATAGGTTGGATGTCACGCTTGGAGACCTTGTGTCCTAGAAACTCTAGCTCAGGCTGGAAAAAGGAGCACTTTGAGAGCTTGATCTTGATGGAGGCCTTCCTGAGATGCTCGAAGACATCCTTGAGATGTTCTACATGTTCGTTAAAGGTTCGCGAAAAATGGTATGTTGTCCAGGTAGATGAGGACACATGAGAGCTTCAAGTCCCCAAGGATCCCATCCATGGCACGCTGGAACGTGGCTGGGGCGTTATAGAGGCCTGGGGCATCCTGGTGGGCTCAAATAGCCCCTCGTGGGTGATTAGAGCACACTTGGCTCGGTCTTTGGGGGTGAGTTTGACCTGCCAATACCCGCTGGCGAGGTCTATGGCCGAGAAGTACTGGGAACCCGCAAGCAGATGGAGAGAATCGTCAATCTGGGGCAGAAAATAGCTGTCCTTCTTGGTGATGGAGTTGAGTCATCAATAATCCATCACCACCCGGTGCTTGCCATCCTTCTTTTTGGACCAGCAGAAGAGGGGAGGCCCAAGGACTACGTGAAGGGACCAAGAGTCCAGCATCGAGCAGCTGTTTGAGTTCTACTGTAACCTGGGCCTCTTCAACCTTGCTCTTTTGGTAAGGCTGGGACCAAAAAGGGGGCGTCCCCAGTTTCTAAATGGTGGAGGACTCTATTCCTCCTTCCAAAATCATAGGTCAAAGTTGAGAATAGGTCTGAGTATTCCTCCAAGAGCTCCTGAACCTTAAGTCGTTGTTCATCAGAGAGGTTCTTTCCAATATTAGCGTCAACCAAATTAACTGAGGGTGGTGACTCCAAACTAAAGTCCCTTAAGTCCCCAAAGCTTCAAACGTTGGCAACAGCCCCTATCAGTAACAGGTGGACATAAGTGGCGGGATGGTTTGGACCTACAACTTTTGGTTTATTAGTCAGGTTGGCTAGCAACACTGATATAGATCTGGCATACGCTGGATCAAGGATCCCAGGGCAGGTCAGCACTTTCTTGGGAGATGGGTTATCTAGGTCTCAGACTTCCAGTAAATACCCCAGGGAATATTAACATGGCCCCAGGTGTCAATGATGACTTGGGATTTCAGGGGTACAGTAGTCGCCCAGGGTAAGTAGATCGGCATCCCCTCTAATCCATCAACAGCAGGAGGTGGTAGTCAGACTTGAGAGCCCCATATGTGATACTTGAGCCAATTGATTCATCCTTTGGTCTCCAGTAGTCAGGCTCAGGCCTTGACCTCAGCCCTAGAGTCATAAGCAGTTTCAAAAACCAGAGGGACTCGATGTCCTAGAAGGGAGAGGAAACTACCATCATAGTGGAGCATCGACAAATAGTCTTGAAGGAACTGAGTCCAAGGAGCAGTTCATAGCTAGGGTTGTCCAGAGCGATTGTGGGGGTATCTAAGGTGAGCTTTCCGAACTGAATCAGTAGAGAGGAATAGGCCCCTATGGATCAGGTGCACTGGGGGCCAGACGTGCCATACTCCATGTAGTGTGGCATATCAAGAGCGACCTTGTTGCGTTTCATCAGCTTGGAAGAGATGACGTTCATGGGGGAGCCACTGTCGACTATGGCAAAAACTGGAATCTTGTGGATCCAGATGGCAACTCGGGTGTTTAAACTTCCAAACTGGGGCGGTAATGTAAGGAACATGGGAGAATCATCAGAAGAAGAGTTAGCAGTATCAATGTCTTTATTGTCATCAGATACTGCAACTACTTCCTCAGAAATGATGGCTTCTGGTTTATGCGCAGGTGATACTTGAGGCTGGGCAGGGATATCAACATTAAGCTCCTTGTCCTTCATGCTGATGGCCCTTTTCCCGCCTCCTCAGCAAGACGTTTCCAGCAAGTCTTAGCGCTATGTCTAAAGCCATTGCAATAGGTGCATTGAGGATGTGGGTTCCTCTGGTTTTCAACTACATGGCCCCTAGGGCGGTTAGAGGGGCCAGTAGATGTGGCCTTGAAGTGTAGGATCGAGGCAGGGATCTCGTTGAGGGCCTCCTTAAGCTCCCTGATACAGGTTAAACCATTCTTCTGCCCAATCATGTGAATTTGGACCTCAGGATAGGACCCCAAGGCAGAGATTACAGAGGTGATGGCGTTGTCCAGAGTGATATGGTTCGTCATGACCAAAGGTTGTGCCTGGGCGTAGAACCGGTTGGCAAACTCCATAGGGTTTTCTTCTTTGTTCAGTCAAATGTCCATGAATGCTTGCTTCTGGTTGGCCAGGGTTTGGTTGCTGCCAAACTCTTGGATCAAGGCAGTGTGGACCTGTTCCCAGGTGTTACACTCCTTCAAATGGGGAGTCATGAGTTCCCTGGCGGTGCTGTCTAGACAGGAGTGGATATACTTCACCTTTTGTCAATTGGTGGCCTCCTCCATGAACTCTTGTAGTCATACAGGAAGGAGGTGATACTTTCCCATCCGGGGGTGAACCTTTCCATAAAACTAGGCTTAAAGTTAGCTACAATGGGAATGGAAAGGGTGTTGATGCCTTGGATAGGTGTCAGCTCCGAGATCTCCATTTCTGCATAATCTCGAGGAACCCGCTGATCCAACCACCTCCACAAGCCCTCTAAGTCCTCTTGGATGTAGTCCCAATTCAGGCTGAGGGTGGAAGCAGAAGCCTTATTGGCAACCTGTTCCTTTAAGGATTGAATCTCGGTATTCTGTAGATGGAGCTGGTTTTCAATGGTGGTCAACCGGGTTTCAAACCTACAACAACTTTGTTCAAGCTGGGAGATATGAGCGTCAGTAAGCTTTGTGAAGGCGCTGAGGTTATCCATCTCATCCAGCAATGCTTTGATGGAGACCCTGGGGTCGAGGGGGACACCGTCCAATTGGAGCTTGCACCCCAATGCCACCTTTTGTATTTGATCCCATAAGGCAGTCAGGGCGGTCATTATATTCCTTCGCCAGGGGTCTTTGGGTTTGCCCAAGGTTGAAGGGCCCAGGGGCCCTCGAGGCCCGCATGGTCCCTCGGTTCCAGATGGCCCTTGACGCCCCTTGGGGCCTTCAGGCCCCCTAGGCCCTTCTGGCCCAGCACCTGTGGGGGTAGTCATGAGAGGCCAGCTCTCGGTAGTGCTGCTGTAGGGATCATACCAGTTGTTTGACTTGTTGTAGACTCTGGGTCCATGTTGCTTCAAATAGCTGGGTGTTTTGATGAAATTGCTCCTCAAGGTAGCCGGAGATTCCACTATCCAGTACTACAATCTGATCGCAGATCTCATTGATTAATCGTCAGTTATCAAGAATAGCTTCACAATTGTCATGCATGAAGGAGGCGGCATCTTAGAAGTCAATAATGTAGGAGTGTAAATTATGGGTGAGCTTTAGTTGCCAGGAGACCTCCTGATGGTGTAATCCGACTAACTGGAGGAGGTTATGGATAGCGGGGTGGACTAAGTTATGAAGGTTGCAGTCAGGCCCCAAGGTAAGCTCCTCAGCTGGCAATATAACCGAGGCGTAGAGGTCCCACATTGTGGAAGGTATGGAGGAGGCGTGGGAGCGACTGGAGCGGGCGCCCTCAGAGTAGATGCCATTTATTAATTGTTGAACGACATCATTGATACACAGTGCATTCAAAAAGTTCTGGGACTAACGTTTTAAAAACACGACTTTACAAATAAATAAACTTTCTTTTATCATAATTTAACATACAACCTTTCCCTCTCTATACATATTTATATTGCTAAAACAATTGTTAAAAGGTATGCACATGGTTCCTATTTTGTATAGCCATGTTTAAACCAGCTGTCACATTCTTCTGAATTGTATCTACTTTATCAAAAGGATGAACCTTCAGTGCCACCTTCAGATTATAATTATCCACCCTATACACCAGATTTGGCTCTGTCTGACTTCTTTCTGTTCTCTAATCTGAAGGTGGCACTGAAGGTTCATCCTTTTGATAAAGTAGAGACAATTCAGAAGAATGTGACAGCTGGTTTAAACATGGTTATACAAAATAGGAACCATGTGCATACCTTTTAACAATTGTTTTAGCAATATAAATATGTATAGAGAGGGAAAGGTTGTATGTTAATTTATGATAAAAGAAAGTTTATTTATTTGTAAAGTTGTGTCTTTAAAACGTTAGTCCAAGAACTTTTTATATGCACTGTGTATGCTCATACTGGAGTTGGTATTGGCTCCCATCTAGGGAGGGCAGCGAGAGTTGAAAGGTAGCATGAAATTCTAGCCTTTCCAGCTGCAAGGGTGGCGTTACATACCGTGAGGTACTAACCCATCGTGTAATGCTCCTTGATTGACCAGCCATTTGGTCATCAGGGCTGCTATTGGTTTCCATTCTTGTGATAAACGTTTTCACTTAGGTTAGCTCGGAGCCCCCTGTAGTGAGCACCATTTCTGTTGGTGCTAAAGTTCTTCATACTGGCACTGGGGCTCGTGGTGGCTTGAAGCTTAAAAAATTGGAAAGAGCGCTGATGAGGAAACGGGAAAATGAGTTAGAATACCAAATATTTTATTAAACTAAAAGGCTTCGATATTTATAGGGTGTGTTGGGACTCAGTGCCTTCATGATTGTCAGGGACTCATCCAATCAGGATCTCCAATGATCTTCTGGAATGGCCTCCTCGTGGGCATCCTTAATGGATAGCTTCACTAACCTGAATGAATGGGAGGAAATGCCGCCCCACATGACTCAGGAATAGGGGAGGATGATCCTGAAATAGATTTAGCTCGGGTAGGTTTGATGACCAATTCAGCACAGCCTGATTTGGAAGAAGGGAATTTGATTTGATTTCTATCTCGAATCCTAACAATGGGACATGATGGAGTACGCATAACATATGAGTAGGTGAAAGAGCGGTAATACTGGAAGGGCATTTTGGAAACCATAACCAAAGTCTTGGATGCATGCCTGACCTGTAAAAAACAATCCAGCTTCAAGGCCTGATATCAGTATCAACTTTTGACTCCTCAACAACCCTTCCACACTATAAGGTTGGATGTGGTAGGTCCTCTCCCTTAAACCACAGGTGGCAATCGCTTTATCTTAGTTGGTATTAATTATTTCCCCAAATGGGTTGAAGATGTAGCTCTTCCCTCTCAGACTTCTAAAGACACGGCCACCTTCTTACACCAATACCTCTTCATCCGGCATTAGTGCCCCCAGGTCCTCCTATGTGATAATGGAAATAATTTGACCTCCCAAGTGGTGAGATTCCTTGCCTTTTCATGGGAGCGCAACAACTCTTCTCAGCCCCTTATAACTCATCCACAAATTGTTCTGCAGAAAGAGTTAATGAAACTATGGTCTCAATACCCTGCAAAATGGCCAATTCAGACCCTCTCCATTGGAATCTTTACTTACCTGGTTCCCTCATGACCTACCAAATTAGTTACCATCTCATCCTAAAGGTGTCCTCATTACATGTGATGTGTGGCCAAGAACCTGGGGTACCAGCTCTACTAGAAAAAGATTTTTTCACTGACAGAACTGACCCAGAGAAAGCCATCAAAATTTGGCCCAACACATCATCCAATTAGAAGTGGAAGCTATGACTAACTTGGCCAAGATGGTCACAAGAAGGCCAAGCAGCTAATGAGCTCCGTGTCACTCTCCTTTCCTTCAACTAGCTGACTTGGTATTGTATTACTAAAAACTGCATCACTCCTAGAAGTGAGGAGCTCGGTTCTATCTGGGAAGGGCCATTTTCAGTCACATACAAGCGAGGGGATAAGTACTCTATCAAAATCCTCACTTCTGGAATCACCATCAACTGAGCCCATGGCTGGTTTTTACACCCTTATTCCCCCCTACCACTCTTGAAGGGGGTAATGTCAGACAATTACAAGTCTGATGTATTGATAAGAGTGGTTTAAAGGAAAATAATACGAATATCGGCCAAAAGACCCTGTATAATTTCTGGTGGAGCCCTGCAAATTGGGGTAACACTTCTAATAATGATTGGGCAAACAACATGACTTCAGGTGGTCGGATTGCACCAAACTGTCAGCCAAATTTAGGGAATTCATTGGAGGCTCCTCCACCAGCCTCTTCTATTCTAGTACAGGTTACACCACGGAAGCTGGCCCCTTTTATAGGGTCGGAGGGGGTCCAACCAAGTGTAAAAACCTTGCAGTCCATTGTTTAGTCAAAATTAATAAAAATATTACATAATGGACTTGACCTTCCTGTTCCCGACTGTCATGGAGACAGCAAGTTTAGACTAGCCTGCCAGTTTAAGTGCTAAAGCACCCAGATGCCAAGCCCAAATTTCATTGTCACTGCTGCTGGTACAACTTTTATTAAACCAAGAAGGTATCTCGCCACTAAGCGCCCATGAGCTATTGTTGTGTATAAGCACCTATCAATGAACCAGGTAAACTTGGCCATGGGTCCCATGGGTTGTCAAAATATGTTTGAAAAGGATTGTTTAAATTTGAACATAACAAAAAAATGGAGTTGGGTATAGGGATTTTTATTAGAAAGTAAAAAAATGACCAAAAATTCTCTCTGTGCAATGCAACTGATTAAATAGTGTTCAATTTGGTAGTATGTCAAAGCAGGAATAAGGGACCTCAAATTTGACCTAACCTGGCAAATTTTGGGGGAGGGGGAAATGTTATAATTTAACTGACATTGAAGAATTTGGCAGCAGGCTGAGTCACTATTAGTTTGTCCACAAAAACCTGAACCAAGGCTCAACTGCATTTACATCAGTTAGTGTGGCGGCATCTGGTCTGACAGGCAATGGCAATCCCCAGCGCCACCCCACATAGGGGCGGTCCTAATGGGTCTTAAATGGGTTTAGGATGGTCAACCTGCCCATTCCTGGTCGCTGGGCCATTTGTTCAGCCAAGCGGGATTCCTTAAGTGATGATCCCAGTTTTTGTGATGAGGGTTCCAAATTATCAGCAACAATCCTCAATGGTGTATATGTCCATTGGTGACAAGGCCCAATGATTTTAGAGAAATTTAAGGCTGGCAATCATACTGCTCAATGGCTTGATGTCATCAGCAATTTTGACTTATAATTCATTATTTTTCCCCTTCCAGCTATAAGATGCACATCCATCATGCTTTAATCCCATATGCTTTGGACATTTTGACTCCAACTTTGAGGATTTAGCGCCATCAACTATATGGCATCCATCCAGCTCGTAATATGATGGTTTTAATGTTTTGGCACAGATTTTTTCTATTTGGTGAACTAACTCTTTGGAGGTAAGCGTGGGGACCATGATAGAATCTTCAGAGGGAGAACTGTCATCCAATGCTTTTTACCATATGAGAGAGGTCTCCTAGTGTGATGAGGGGTGCAACTGCCCTCTTTAGACCCTTTTGTTAGGAAATGGGAAAATCGCATGATCCATGCTGAGGGGACGTTCCCCTAAACTTCACCAACCCTCAATCTGGTATTTCTCCCAAATGAGGCGAGTTTGAGAAATCTGATAGGTTATCATCTCATATTACCTAATTTGGACTTTACTAAACTATCCAAACTTTGAGCCTTAATGTTTTAAATATTACTATCAACTTATTAATTATGTTCTTTCTTTAACTCCCATGTGGCACCTAATAAAAATCTATAAAACGAAACCTTTTTAGAATTTATTAGTTCTTTTTATTTCATATCAGTGGTGCAAAAAGCCCATAAATTATATTGTTTTGTTCAGGGTAAAAAGCACCAGCGAGCCTTTTCCCGGCCAAAAATCCAACAAGGGGGCCCTGTACATCACAGATTTCCTATCAAAAAAAATGACAACGGTACCTGAGCCTAGGTTTGTAGCTATTGAACTACAGCTAGCCATTGCGTTGTCTCGCCTTAAAAGGCTAAGTAGCACTCTTCCCAAGGCCTTATGGGGCCTCCCTTACCACCCATAAACACCCTCTCTGAGATAAGTTTACCACTGGTAAGGGTAACATTGCCACTTTCTTTTTGTGTATGAATCCATTATGGATGGAGCAACTGATCAGCAGAAAATCTGGTATATCCTCCCCTGCTTGTGTTATGTGGTTAAGGAGATAATGTTTCCCACCATGGTCAACCTCAGCACTTGGGCGGAGGTTAAGCAAGCGCTTCTTGAAGAATTTGGTTCTAAGCAGAGTTTGCAATGGCAAAAACAGGCCTTTATGTGCCTTAGTCTGCAGGAGGTAGAATAAATTACTTCTTTTGTTGAGAGCTTCTGTAATAAAGCTCAACCTCTGTTGCTTGTTCAAATGCTCCCTCTTGACGATGAAATTGCGGCTATCTTGGCTTGCTTGGCATCTCATCCCTCCTTGGCGATTCATCTTTCTTTTGTAAAGCGCACTTTTAAAAATGTAAGAGTTATTAAAGAGGTCTTGCTAGCGGTGGCTGAAATCTATGAACTTGACACCTCACAAGGGTCTCTGAGGCAAGCATCTACGCTAACAAATTTAGCCTCTACTTCGGCTGTTTCCCTCTCTAAACCTGCTTTTGCGGAGTTTCCATCACAAAAATGCTTCTCCTTCCCATAAAGATAAGCAGATTTTAATGGCCGTGATAGGGCAATGCTCCCTTCATCTTCCACTCAATAACCCAGTTGGTGGAAGCTGACGTCCCTTTGCCTTTCCCATCTTCTTCTCCAAAGCGGCCTTTCCAAGTGGTTCCAAAGCCTGCTCTTAATCCTAAACACCTTTCTTGGGTGCCAATCACCCCCATTAATCATGGGTTAAAATAACCCGGTCACAAAAGCTAAACTGCCTGTTTCACAAAAGCACATAGCCACTGACGACCCAAAGCTGGCGTAGTTAAAGCATCACTCTCTCATCCAGCTAATTATAGTCTGAAACTCGTCTACATGAAGCATCACAAACCCCCTACTTTGAAGGTCAAAAATCAATCTGAGACATTTTCAACGCCCCCCAAAAGTTAATGTGGTTGAGCAACCCCAGTGCCTATCACGCCATAAGGGAAGCCCTGATGCACCTCACCCCTTATGGATTCCCTAACATACATTAATAACCCCTCTGATGACGAATCTGAAAGAGATGGCGAAGATATGGGTCATTATGTGTTAGGAGTCTAAGTGAAGTGGGATTACCTGACCAATTGAACCTAGAGAGAGTTGATTGGGCTTAGTCCCTCATCAAACTTATCTCCTACAAGTGTTGTTGGGTTTTGAGATTATTGACACTGCAAGTGACGCTGACCAGCACATTGCCACATTTATTTGATCTACACATTGTGTTCATACCTGCAGGCAATCCAAGAATAATACCCTGAAACTGCCTAAATATTTGCCTCTACTCTCCGTCTAAAGGGAGGTCTCTCTTTCCCCCAACTTGGGTGGAACTTTAACTAAAGTGGAGGTTGTTGTTAATGGAGTGCGGATTAGGGATATCCTTGGCACTGGGTCTTTAGTTAACGCTGTGTCAACAAAACTAATTAAAAATTAAGCTGGCCCCTAACTTTGACTACATCCAAGAGTTTGGGACTGCAGGGCCAAACAACACTCGCGCCATTGGAGCCTACTCTTCTCTGCCCATTAGTTTTGGGTGCTCCTCTTGTTGGCCCCAGAAGTGGCCTTGGCCAATATACCTATGATTTACTCACTGATACCCAGTTCATTCTCAAATTTGAAGGGTTTATTAACTTGAAGTAGGGCTATCTCTCCCTGATTAACTTTGAGATTCCTCTAATTTTGATTAATGAAGAGCTTCATAAAAGAGAATACGCTTGAATCGTTGATTATCCCTCTTCAGCCTTATCATTACACTATACAACAGCGGGTGGAATACAAAAAAAAGCTTTCTGAATAAGTGGACGCCCTAGAGGGTATCATTTTCTATGCATCTGAAGAAGTAGTAGTTAAGGCGGGTGAACAAAGGGTAGTTGACACTAAATTACCCTACAACCCCACAACTGCTTATTGCATTTAACCAGCATTGAGGGTGTTAGTCCCTTAAACCCAAAGTATTTCCAGGCGTATTGTACCCAGCCTATCAGCGACCCATTAATCTGCTGGAGAATTTTAACCCAAAGGATCTGGTCATAAGAAAAACCAGGTGATCGGAAGAGGCTTGCTGATACCCATTGAGGACTCCAAGCAAGTCCACAGTACTGGGTCTATGGCAGATATGGACTTACCCACCAACAAGTCAATATATACTTTGCCTACCGTCCATATCTCTTATGATCTAACTCCTGCAGAGCTTAATAAAGTTCATAGTTTATAGGAGTCCTATAGCAATATCTTTTCCAAATCTGATAAATTACTACGGACATATGAAGGGTTGTATGAATACAATTGACGTTGGGGATGCTCATCCCATCCACTCCAAACCATACCATAAAAAATTGAGGAGCTATAGATGAAGACGGAGCACAAACTTCTGCTGGACGCTGTGTTGGTGCCCTCACAAAGACCTTAGTCGTACCCTCTTCTATTGATAAAGAAGAAAAATGGAGGTCTTTGGGTAGTTATGGACTACTGTAAGCTGAACAACCTCACTAATGACAGCTACCCTACCCCTCATATTGATGACGCGTTGGCCCAACTCTTTGCGTCCAAGTTCTTTTCTGCCATGGGCTTGGCTAATGGGTATTGGCAGATGGACCTTTCCCCACAGGATCAGGAGAAGTGTGTCCTTATCTGTAATGAGGGTTTGTTCCAACCCACTCAGTTACCCCAGGGTTTATGCAATGCACCTGCCACTTTTCAGCGTGCGATGGATCATATTCTCTAGGATCTCAAGCTGAGCTGCATGATTATCTATCTCTATGACATCACTGTATTCTCCAAGACCTTCAACGAGTACCTCAAGCGCCTAAAGAAGTGTTTTAATGGTTGCAGGCATCCAACATTACGCTGAAACCCTCCAAATGTACCTTTTTCTAGGAAGAAGTTGAATTTTCTTGGGCATGCTGTATATCAAGATGGGATACAACCCCTCTAAGACAAGGTGGAAGCAATATCTAAAATTACTGAGCCCAAAACCCTTTGCAGCATGCAGGTTTTTTTTGGACATGATGGAGTACTACCATAAATTCATTCCCAAATTTGCCCAGCTTAGTGAGCCCCTTGTTCGCCAATTGGCTAAAAACTCTCCTTTCCATTGGGGTGCTGAACAAAAGCCAAATTTGAGACCTTGATGGAGCTATTTCAGCAAAGGCCAATTTTCCGCCACCCTGACTATGGAAAGCCTTTTATGCTGTTTACCGATTTCTCAGATTGCGCCATTGGAGCTATCCTGGCTCAATTGGGTGAGCATGGAGTTGGTCATCCCATGTCATACTTCAGCAAGATGCTCTCAAAGGCTGAACGCAACTACAGCGTCACTGAGAAGGGGTGCCTTTCAGTCCTGCTCGCTGTGAAGTACTACCATCCCTTTTTATATGGGACTTCCTTCAAAGTGGTTACTGAACACGCATCCTTAAAGTGGTTACAGAATATGAAGGACCCCACAGGACGGACTGCTCGCTGGGCTTTGGAAGCTCCAGCATCATGACATGACAATTGAGCAACGGTCAGGAACACACCATATGAATCTTGATGGGTTAACACGGCTGCCTGTCCTTCACTTAAACAATAGTGAGACTGAAAGGTTACATGCCCTTTTAATGAAGCCGGATGTGTGGGTGATGAGGATGAACCTGTACAGAAAATGCTAGCTCAGCACTCCCGCAACACTAAGGTGGAAAGCAAGAAGTTGTATAAGAAAGTAGAGGTGAATTGGTTGCCTTATCTCCGACCATAAGAATGAGTATCCGTGATCTTGGAGTCCCATACTATTATAGGGCATAGCGGAGGTAGAAAAACTATGAGTGGTAAAAGTGCGATACTAATGGGAGGGCATTATGGAGACCATAACTGAAGTTCTGGATGCCAATATGACTTGTAAGAAGAAATCTAGATACAAGACCCAGTATCAGTACCAACACACTACGCCTCAACAACCCTTTCACACCATATGTCTAGATGTGGTAGGCCTTCTACCTCAGACTACAAGAGGATATCGGTACATCTTAGTAGGCATAGACCACTTTACCCAGTGGGTCAAGGCTGTAGCTCTTCCTGCTCAAACTACTAAAGCCTCAGCCACTTTCCTTCATCAAAATATATTCACCTGGCATGGTTGTCCCCAGGTCCTACTTTGTGACAATGGTAAAATTTCATCTCCAGAGTGGTGAAGATCCTCATTACCTCCATGGGAATGCAACATCTTTCCTCAGCCTCCTATAATCCCTCAGCAGATGGTACCTTGGAAAGAGCCAATGGGACCCTGGTTTCTATTTTAGAAAAATGGCTAAATCAGACCCTCTTCACTGGGACCTTTACTTGCAAGTGACTTCATGGCCTACCATATTAGCTATCACCAGATCCTAAAAATGCCACCTTTCTACGTGATGTATGGTCAGTAACCAGGGGTGCCTTCATTAACAGCCAAGGATATTTTCTCTGATAGGACTGATCCTGAGCAAGCTATAAATAAGTTGGCCAGCGCATCATCCAGTTGCAATCAATGGCGATGACCAACTTGGCAAAACTGTTACCCAAGAGGGTCAAGCCGCTGGTGAGCACTGGCCCCCTCTACCTACCTTCTGACTTTCAGATTTGGTGCTATACTATCATAATTGCATTACTCCCAGAAATGAGAACCTTGGGTCTATCTGGGAAGGCCCTTTTGTCATTACTTATAAGCGATTAGATGAGTACTCTATCAAATCCCTGGATACTCAAGTTACCATTAACCGTGTCCATGGCCAATTCTTGCATCCTTACTCTTCCCTAACACACTTGCAGGGGTAATTTTGGACAATTACAAATCCAATATTGTAGTAAGAGTGCTTCAGGTCATAATATAGACGAGATTGTCTAAAAGACACTGGCTAATTCTCTGTGAAACTTTAAAATTGAAGCAATACATTTATTAATTATCAGCCAAATAGCGCGAGATTAGGTAGTTGGATTGCGCTGACCATGCAGCGGAATCAGGGGAGTCCATCTGAGATTCCTCCCCATCCCATAAACCATTTAGTTAAACCAACTACGTGGGGACCGCTCCCTTTTATAGCCTTGGATGGGGTCCCAATTGGTGTAAAATTTTTCCCCATGATGATTAATTCAAATATCAAATCCTTACCTAACGGACTGGTGCTACCTACTATTGACCCTTCTGCATCCATTTCATTGAATTAAAGCGAGATTTGATAGATCCAATATAGAAACATCATGTTTCCTAATTTAGATGTTTGTAGCTTTACTGAATTCTTTGGCCATCTCACTACAAACCTCAAATTTTTTTAAATACTAAACAGCAACCAATCAATAGGGTTCTTCTTTTACCTCGTCACCAATACTAATAAAAATACCATAAAAAACTCCTTTTTTCCCTATTTAAAAGTTTTCTAGTTGTCCAATCTCTTTCTGCTAAGCATCACTTTTCGAAAATCAATTCAGCCTGAAATTTAGCTCCACTAAAGAGATTTATGAGAAACTATTAGCAAATATGGCGGGAAACCCCGCAAAAGAACCCGCAGGCTATGCCAAACGAGCCAGCACCACCCTCAAACGAAGCAACCCTCGGTTACCCACCTCAGGGTCAGCCAGAATCACCCGCTCTCAAGCAGCAGCCATGAAAGCAGGCACCACCCCCCAACCTGGAGCTACTCCAACTAGTGCCAGTTCACCTGATCGCACTTCTGCAACCTGCACGCCTAACAGCTCTGTGTGCGCTGCCTCCCACCAACCCGCTGGGCCCCCTCCAACCAAGGAGGCCATCACCCACGCTGTTTTAATGGCGTCTGCTCAGTTGAATGCAACTCAGCCCATCCAGGCATTCACCTCCCCCATTGTGTCAGCTAATTCAGCCCCATCTATTATTGCTGACGCCGTGTTTCTGGCTCCCTCCATGAGGGGCGATACCCAGCTACCTGGCCCCCAAATCCTCAGATGTAAGGTTGGATTAGCCGCACATTATGGTTCACTAAGCACCAAATTGGGACAATCTACTCTTCCCAATGAGGATTCAAATGGTTCGGATTTTGGAACTTCACACAAGTTCCAATCTCACCCGTCCCATTTAAACCCCGTAATTGGCACCTCTCAAATCGGCACTTTATCTCAATATGCTGAAAACGACCAATTCACCAATCAGCCAATGAGTTTTGCCCACGAAATCACAGCAAATACTTGGGCTGAATTTACCCAAATAGATTGGGATGGTGATGAAACATCGCCCTCCTCCCAATTGGCTGGAGTTAATTCCAATCTGGATGAAACTCCCCAATTTAGCGAGGCCCAAAAATCACCTGGCCCCCAAACCCTCGGATGTAAGGTTGGATTAGCCGCACATCTGGTTCACTAAGCACCAAATTGGGATGGGACCATCTAGTACTAAAAAAAAAGCACCAAATTGGGACAATCTACTCTTCCCAATGGGGATTTAAATGGTTCAGATTTTGGAACTTCACACCAGTTCCAATCTCACCCGTCCCATTTAAACCCCATAATCGGCACTTCTCAAGTCGGCACTTTATCTCCATATGCTGAAAACGACCAATTCACCAATCAGCCAGTGAGTTTTGCCCACGAAATCACAGCAAATACTCGGGCTAGTTTTACCCAAATAGATTGGGATAGTGATGAAACATCTCCCTCCTCCCAACTGACTGGAGTTAATTCCAATCTGGATGGGCCTCCCCAATTTAGCGAGGCCCAACAAACCGCCCCTCAATTTAATATGACGCCAGCAACTGCTGTAACATTCCAGCAGCAAGGGAACTCCGCAAACTTGTCCAAACCACCAGCTCACACTCAACCCGCAATTGCAGCCCAAAGCAAACAAAAACGTACCAAAGGAGCCACTGGGGCGTGGCAAAAACCTCTGGCACCAACGCTACCCAAAGCTGATCCCCGTGAAGTGGCGTTTATTGCTGATGTTAAGAAGAAATGGGCCGAAACTAGAGCGCAAAAAGCTCTACCTCGCTCAACCCTCTCCCACGCAATTTGCCTTTATTATGGGCATAACCCTGTTGAATTCTATACAGAGGATTACTTCTCATACTTTGCAACGATTGCGGAGACATTCCCTATTAACACCACCATCCATGAATCAGTGGAGGGCCACTACATCGATGTGGGCTTCACTGAAGCTGCCCTTGCTGACCATGCTGCCACCCTCCAGGTCATTATTCCACGCGGATCTCTTTGCATCTCCCGCACACGCTCTCACCTGGAGAAAATTTCATGGGTTTCCTTTTCCAACCTACCAACGACTGTTGATCCTGAGTCTCTTAAACTGGCACTCCATCGTGGTTTAATGGAGTTTGGGTCTGTTCTTTCAGTGGACTTTAGCGTCCCCTCTTACTATGCTCCCACTCAAAGAGCTCGCACTGCTATGGCGTCGTTCATCCCCTCCCCCACTGTATCCCGCAACATTGAGGTTATTCCTCATGTGGCGGTAGCTGGAGCATGCCCTGAGATCTTTTTTGTCGACCCTGATCAGGCGCGCCCCCGGTGTTCATGGTGTAACGCCCTTGGACACTTGTATATTGGCTGCACAGCTCGAAAACAAGCCCTCTTAGCCACCACCCAGGGGCCTAAACCAGGCCAAAAACGATCCCACGTGGCTGCAGCAGAAATTCCACAACCCACACAATGGGTTCCCGTTCAAGACCTGTCCCCTGAGGCCTTACGCCTAGCGGTTGAAACAGCTAACCCCACTATTGGTATGGGATACCTTCGCGCTCATGCCCCCCTTCCAATGGGCACCCCCTCCAATCTCCCAGAGTCAACTCTCTCTCACCAAGCGCAAGGCATCTCCCACAGGGTGCCCCTCGTCAGCCACCCCCACTCAGGGCTCCGCGGCACCCCCACCAACCTCCACCAGCGATTTATCGCATCAACCCTCAGCTCCCAATGGAGCTATGCCCACCAGCATGAACTGGCAACCCGCGGCCTGCGGTAGAAATGCCACCTCAAAGAGTCCTACCCCAACCTCTACAGTCCATTTCGCGTGGATCCTTTACAGTGTTGGAGGAAGTGAATATGGACTCAGACTCATCAAATGGGTACACCGCGGAGGTCACCATTGAGCACCCTCATGTCCTTCCCCTGCAACGGAGCGGGGGCAGCATCCTAGGCTGGCTTACTGGATCCTCCGCCCCCCACCCTCTCCTTCCCCTCAGAACCCTCGACGCTCCTCACGAATTGCAGCTAATAGTCAAGCTAAAGGACTCAAAACTAGCCGCCTCACAGCAGCAGGTTTAAGCGCTGGCAACCTCCCAGGACATGGAGGGGAACAGCTATGAGTCCCCATGGCAGCACCCTGGCCCTGCAATCCATCAACCCAAATGGGTTGCGGGACATTAAGCGGAGAGCCCGCCTCCTCCGAAACTTCAGGTCAGCACAAATTGACATCGCTGCTGTCCAGGAGCCCCATATCCTCCCCCACGAACAATCTGCATGGAATGAACAGTTTGGAGGCAACTCCTTCTGGACAAACCATGCCGCCCTTATTGTTTTAGATCCCCGGGTTAAAACCCATTCTTTTTCACAATATCTAGGTGGCCGCCTCATACTGGCCAAACTCACCACTCCTGACTTCTCCTTCTTCGCTGCAAGCATCTACCTGCCTAATGCAGGTCAGGAGCAAAATCGGCTCTTGGAAGAGCTCCTCCAACTCAATCTCCCACGGAATACAGTCCTCTTAGGAGATTTCAACACAACCATAAGTCGCGTCCGTGACTCTTACCCCCTGCAGCAAAGGAACGCCCTGGATCAAGTCGCCTCCAGGATTTCCTTCGCCTGAGTGGCTTTATAGATGCGCTTCCACCCTCCGCGTCTGGCCTAGGTTGCATGACTAGGATCCAGTATGATGGAGGAGCTTTCCAGTCAGCGTCACGCATAGATATGGCACTGTTTGGCCCCCTGCTAATTGGCCGCGTCTCCTCTCCCATCTCTCGTGAAAACCATCTGAGTGATCACAGGTCACTCACCGTTGTCCTCACCACCATACTTAGACCGTCGCGTAGGTTCTGGCCTAGGGTTGCCCCAGCTCTTCTCAACAACCCCTTCACTAAGGAGAAGCTGTCTATGACCATCCGGGAGACTCTCACCTCCCCCCACCCCACCTGCTTGACCACAAGGCTAAATGGGCGGTGACCAAGGAGGGCATCACCCGCGTTGCTTACAACTGTGCCAAAGCCCAGATGACTGCAGCTCGCGCCAGAGTCAAAAGGGCGGAAGCCAGAATCAGACATCTAGAGCGAAACTGCCAGCATTCGCCCTCTCCCGAATGGTTGGAAGACTGGGAAGCGGCGCAGGAAGCACTCCGCTTGGAGCTCACACTGCAGGAAGAACGGGCAGCAAACTTTATAACATCTCGTTACTATGCTTAATGGGAACGCCCCACCCGCTTCTTCTTTCAGAAACAGAAAGCCCGGTCAACAGCGCAGGATATTACTGCACTGAAGATTGGCACTACAACCACTTCAGATAAGGAGGAAATCACGCAGGAACTACACCGCTTCTACTCCAGCCTCTTCCATTCCACCCAGGTGGACCCATCGGACATCCAAGTCTTCCTGTGGCGGGCTCCAGAGCCGCCCATTGACCCACGGGCTGATGAGGCTCTACTGGCGCCTATTTCCATCCAGGAGGTGATGGAAACCCTTCTGAAATCCCCACGACTTAAAGCCCCAGGCCCAGACGGAATACCCTTTGAGGTGTACCTTCTGGAACCTGCAGTGATAGCCAGAACACTCCGCGACCTCTTCGCTGCACTCTTGGTGAATGGCGAGGTCCTCCCCAACTCCAGAGGCTCAATCACGACCCTCATTCACAAGAAGTCAGACCGTGAGAACCTGGCGAACTGGCGCCCCATAGCGTTGATCAACACAGACCACAAGCTCTTCACGAAGCTTCTGGTCAACCGCATCACCAAATGGGTGTCACCTCGCCTCTCCCCATCCCAGTACGGTTTTATTCCGGGGAGGTCGTTATGGGACAACTATAATGACCTTCACGTGACTTTGACTGCTAACTCTCGTAAGGTGAATGGCTTTGTGGCTCTCCTGGATATGGAGAAAGCATATGATCGGGTAGCCTGGAAGTATATTGATGCTTCCCTGGCCCGCTTCCATCTCCCACCCGCAGCTAGGCGCTGGATATCAGCGCTCTATGACCAGCTCCACACCAGAGTCCTGGCGTCAATGGGTTTTACAGTGGCAGTACCAGTTGGACAAGGTCTCCGGCAAGGGGACCCCCTGAGCCCTATCCTTTTTAACATCACCCTTGACCCCCTCTTGGCCTCCTTACAGGACAAGCTAACAGGGATTCTGGTCCCAGGTAAAGCCCCCACACGCACCATGGCATTTGCAGATGACACTGCCATTGCATTTGGCTGCCCTGGGGATGTTGCCCTCGCTGCTGTGACCATTGAGAGGTACACCAAGGCGTCCAACGCCATGGTCAACACCTCTAAGACAACAGTTGTACAGGTCGGCTCTCCCACCTTCCCCCCACCATTTGGTATTGAACCTGAGCGCGGTACCTTCCGTCACCTGGGCGTTCTCACCAACCAACAAGGAGTTGCGCTAAAAGACAATGAGGACTTGCTTCTTGCAGCAGTTAACTCCAGGATTGCCAGCTGAAACCGGCGGCACATCACCCCCCAGGGTCGAGCTCTGATGGCCAATGTGTTCCTCCTCTCCAAAGTCTGGTTCCTAGCGCACGTCTGCCCATTCACAGATGCCTTTTATACGCGGCTTAATGTACTCCTCCGCTGTTGGATCTGGGGCTCAAACCATCCACCAATGGCCCTCTCAACCATTACCCGACCCTGCAATGAAGGGGGCCTAGGGCTTCTGGACACGCGATCCCACGCCACCACAATCTTCCTGAAGTTCTTATGGCCAATTGTCTTCTGGGACGCGACCCCCATGCCCCAATGGGCGCCCGCCCTCCGCCAGTCAGTTTCAGCAGCTCTGGGTCTTCCTAGAGCATCTCTGACCTCATTAGGGGAGTGGCTCACAAACCACCCAGGCCATCGCCTAAAACCATCCTCATCCCCCTACTGGAACCAGGCTCTCCTTTCCCTGAAACGAGTAGGCGCGCGGATCCACCATGCCTTCCCATACAGAAGGGAAGGCCCTGGCCTCAGCCCACGTCGCCATGCAATTGTGCACAATGGACAAGTTGTCACAACTCGCCTCAACCCCCAAGATCGTCCTCCCATCCGCCCAAGACTCCTTGAGCTCCTCCCTCCCTATGTAAGATTTGACCTTAAGGAATTGTGGAAGGACGTCTATCACCCCATCCTGTCAGCAAAGGTGTCCAACACCTTATGGAGGGTGCTCCACTGTTCATACAGGACAGGGGACCGGACTGGCCCTACCTTCCAGCACCGAAGCTGCCCCCGCTGTGTGGAGCCTATTGACTCCCACCTCCATCGTTTTTTCACCTGTCCAGGTGTCGCCGCATTTTGGCTAAAGGCCCGCGCGCTCCTCCATGCTCAGCCCTGGTCTGAACACCCTATTCAAGACCTCATGTTTGAGCAGACATTGCCTGGTTGCCACCGACCCCTCCGTGTCCTCGCCTATGCCACAGCCATCTGGACCATCCATAACTCCTTCCTTCGTGCTGCCTTTGACCAACAGGTGTGGACCCTTCCACACATGATCACCCACTTTCAGGTACACTTTGAGATGGCCCTGAAGGTCTGCACTATGTCGCCAACCCTCCCCGCTCAGTTGTCACTGCAGCACGGCTCTGGTGCGCAAACCCCCTCCCTTTCTCGATGCCTCCTCCCTCCCTTCCCTCGCCTCAGGCTCTTAGGAGCCCAGGCGTAATTCAATAAACATCGATGAATCCCCCCCCTTGGGTTGGGACCATCTAGTACTAAAAAAAAGTTTTCTAGTTTAAAAAAAATATATTAAAAACCCCTGATAATAAATATCCCGCAATTAAGAAACCTATCTCTTCTGTCAATAATTGTGGTAATTCGGGCAAAAAATGCACCAGCAAGCAACATAAAAGCCTGAAATCCTACAATTAAATGGAAACCCTCAAAATGTACCTATTTCTAAGGGAACTAGATTTTCTTGATATGCTATATCCTAATAAAAGATTTGCCTTTACAAGACAAGATTTAAGCCATATCCAAAATTTCTGAACCTAAAAGCCTCAAGAACCAAGTATTTTTAGGTATGATGGGATACTACCATCATTTCATACCAAAATTTGCTCAACTCAATGAGCCTCTCATATGACTATTAACTAAACACACTCTCTTCCATTTGGAAACAGAACAAAATTATTTTTTGAGACGCCAAAAGAAATATTACAAGAGAGACCTATCCTACGCCACCCAAATTATAGCAACCTTTTTCTTGTTTGCTAATGCCTCTGATCACTCTTTGAGGGCTATTATTTCTCAACTGAATGAAAAGGGCGTTAATCACATCTGTCTCATACCTAGCAATTGCTCTAAAGTAGAGCGCAACTATAGTACTTTGAAAAGGAATGCTTTGCAGCCCTACTTGCACTAAAACACTATTGCCCTTTTATATATAAGGCTATGTTTACTGTTATCACAGACTAAACCTCTTTAAATTGGTTATAAGGTATCTTGGATCCTAATGGAGGACTAGCTCGTTGGCACAAAAGTTATAGCATTACAACATGAAAATTGAGCATTATGGACCATCTAGTACTAAAAAAAATTGAGCATTATGATGGGACCTGACATATGGACATTGGGGTTAACTCGCCTGCTAATCCTTCACTTAGAAAATAGTGAAGTAGAGGGATTACATGATCTTTTGATTGTGCAAGATGTCTTGATGATGATGGTATATTAATGAATAAGTTGTTGCTACAACACTCCTAAAACACCAAGTTTTGAAATTGGAAAATTATATAAGAAGATAGGTGAAAATTGGTTGCCCTATCTATGACCTTCAGAACGAGTACCTGTGATTATGGAAGCTCACACTACATTTGGGCATAGAGGAGTGCAAAAAAACGAATAAATGGAATAGAGTTTGTTATTATTGGGAAGGTATTATGGAATCCATTATCAAAGTTTTAACCAATTACCTATACTGTAAGAAGCAGTCTAATTTCAAAATCAAAAATCAATATAAGCCTACCACCCCTCAACGATTATTTCACACCATAAGTCTGGATGAGGTTGGACCTTTACCCCAAACTGCAAGCGGAAACTGTTATATACTAGTAGGAATCAAAACATATTAAAAAGTGTTTAGAAACTGTTGCTGCTCTGGCCCAAACTGATATGGCTACTGTTACTTTTCTACATAAATATCTTTACCTGACATGTTTGTCTCTGGATTCTCCTCTGTGATAATGGGAAATATTTTACTTAAAGAGTTCTCAAGGCCCTGGCTACATCCATGGATGCTCTTCAACTCTATTCTACTCTAAACAACCCTTCAAAGAATGGTAATGTCTAGCGAGCTAAAGGAATTTTGGTCTTAATTTTACGCAAAATGGCCGCTTCAGATCCTCTACACTGGGATTAATACTTTCCTAGTGCGCTTCTGGAATACTGATGTTGTTATTATCAAATACTAAAGTTGTCAACTTTAAAATTCTTACATGGTTTTGGAAATCTATAATAACGCGCTATTAACTAAAGGTGACTTTTCTGGTAAGACTTAACTAGTTAAAGCTATGCAGATGATTATTTCAACATAGTATTCAAGTTCAATCTGATGCTATAACTAATTAAGAAAACTCATTATCAAAGAGGGTAAAGCTGCTAATAAACTTGGGAAACCTCTGTCCACATTCCAGATATCATATTTAGTTCTATATTACCACAATCACATCACACCAAAAACGGAAAACTTAATTTTATCTGGGAAGAACCTTTCATAATCACCCTTAAGAGGGATGATGAATATTCTATTAAATCTCTGATATATGGGGTTACTATAAATTGAGTCCATGGATATTTCTACATCTATATTTTCTCTCCAATATTCTTGAAGGGGGTATCATCAAACATTCATATGTTTGTCATGCTGAGAAAAATATCCAGATGTCAAATGGTTTGATTCATTTTTAACCTTCTAAAGAGATATCTTGTAGAATTAGAATAATTAGCTCTAATGTTGGCCCCTCATTAACCTTAATTTAGTTATCTATCTATTAGAAAACCATCCCTTTTCATAGATCTGAAAGGGCTTTTAGTGATAAATTTTTACCAGTCTTATAGAAGCCGAAAATAGTTAGATTGACTAAAAGGAAATTGTTTCTGAACTGACTGATTGGATAAGATAATTAAATCCTTACCTAATGGTTATTTAATTTTAAGAACAGACCAACTGATAACCGCTCAGTTATTTAAAATAAAATTACTCTCAAGAGCTCTGGGGTTTCTATTATCTTAGATCCAAAATTCGCTTTCTTTGATTCAATATGTGATAGCTCAGATCAGAAAGTGTCAATTAGAATATGACTTTAGATAAAATTAAGACGATAATGATTATAAAGCCTCACTTCAGATTTAGTGGATCAGCATGAAAATCAGCATTACAATGGCAAAAATCCAAAAACTTTTCTAGATCAAAGATTTTTAAATTGATAACAAATCATTTTATGTAGACACAATTGTCTACCCAGTTATTTCCATGTGTTTTTCTTATAAACCATATTGACTAAAATTTATTATATAGTTGGAATTTCTATTGATCATAGTCTTGATCCTAGATAAATTTTAAATTCTTTCCTTGTTTTAAAAACGATATAGAAACCTCTCTCTTTTGGAAATTAAGCATTGTTTTTCATATCTATCTTCCTTGTCAATTGTCTGTTCTATTGGTTACCTTTAGGTCTAAAATTTCATATAGCTGCTAGCTTTAATACTTTTATGACTATCATTATTGTTAAAATCCTGAGGCTAAGCATCTGTGAGTAGCACCTTAATCAGAATTAAATGGATGGCTTCAGCGGAGAGGCAGTATCTGCAGAGGAGCCACTCCATGACCTCCTTGAGATGATTGGGGTGGTACATTAGCCATTCAATATACTGGGAGACCAAAGTTCCTATGTGGATGAGCCCCATAGCATATGCGTTGTTTCCCTTTCTGTCTGAGCTGCTTAGATGAAAGTGGTCTTGGCTGGGCTCCCTTGTGTCCATAGGATGAGGGGAGAGCTTTTCCTAAAAGTCAAAAGCAAAGCAAATGAGTTCTTGACTTATGATAGCTAGTTCCTTGATTTCTTCTATGGAGTTGTCAAAAGTACCCCCTGTATTTAGCACTTAGAATATTGTAATTGGGTTTAATACTAACAAACTCTGCATGAGTATTGTTTCACTCAAATAGGTAAAACTGTTTGAATAAGTGACAGTACAGGATATTCTTGACCATCAGTTATTTCTTACTAGAGATAATAAAAATAAAATAAAGACTATTAATTTTATTTTAAGGGTTTTACATAATTGGCGCCCTACTTAGCAAGAGACGGAGGCCCTTTTATAGTCTAAAAAGATCTGTCAAATTGGAAGTTTGAAAATCTGGAGATTTTGATATATAACCAGTTTTAGGATAATGTTAATTTAGCTCATGTGAGATAATTGGAGGGTCGCCCTATAAAAAGGAATTCAAAAAGGGCAAAATTTTTGTGTTAATGGAGTAATTTTGCCAAATTGCATTCACAATTCTCATATATATAAGAAAACTATAAATGAGCTTATTTACATCATCAAACTATTAAGCAATTTGAACCCAGAGGATCATGCATATAAATAGGATTTCCATTATTTGCGCAGATTCCAAGTTTTTATATATTTTTAACTCACAAGCTTAAAACTTGCAACATATTTGATATAATAGACTCAAACAAGTGTGAGACATCTTCATTAAGCAATTGAATAGGAATAGGAGATATTTTATCTCTTAATTATGTATATTAAATCAGTTCCTACCTATTAAAATCTACTAAAAAGCCTTTATTACCTATTTTTGTTTGACAAGATATAATATTATAGCCTTTTAACCTTAGCCAAGAGACTGAACTCAGTCTCTTGGTGGAGTCCCACTTTGCTTTTTACTGGGGTTAAGGGGCGCTGTTAGGGATAATTATCATCATAACCCTTTATTTGAGGTCTGATTCACCCTCAATTTAGTGAAACATGGGCATCCAAATTTCTATCTGGGGTGCTTTCTGTTTTATGGACAATTACCTGGTTGGTGTTATCCAACGCTTTTGTCAACTACTGGAAGGATCCAGTCCAATACAATACACAGAATTAACACCTTTTGGCTCATGTGGAGAGTTTCAAGGAAATGACTTTTCAATCCCTTCTACCCACCTGATATCAGCATCCTACCACTAGGCAGATGATCATCTTTTTTTTGGTTTTCCTGCTATGTGAAATTTATTGGGTAGTGTAGGGGTGGTTGCCTGTGCCTATTAACCATGAAGTCGCTTCAATCAAAGTTAGTTCTGTTCAGACCATCCTATGAGACATGGTCTTGGAAAAAGTCCATGAGGTTTTTGTCATGGTTTTTTTCAAGGCCGCTTAACTAAAGCGGTTGGAGGGACTTCAAAGTTCTCTGATCAAATTTCTCAAGTTTTAAATGAGTTGTCTGATAAGTCTGCCACTTGGGTTAGGACTCTCCTGGACAAACAAAAGACTCATCCTGAGACATTGATGAGTGTCTCCAATTAATTAACCAAGTGGCTTGTCTCAATGAGGGCCAAGATGCAGCATGGGAAGGCTTGTTGTTAGAAACTCAGGAGAAGGCTAAGTAGAGGAATATGCTCATTTATCCCGCTTACTTGCTTGTGCAGCTAAGGTTACTCCTCACAGCTTATGCGGATGTTCAGACAAAACTTACACCCAGACCTTATCTCAGTCTTGGTGGCGACGCGCCTAGCTGAGAATTTGGAGGAGTATTTAGGATGTGATATGAACGTTTAACACCAGCCTAAAATTGCAAGACCTAAATGATATCTTATGTATATTGAGGGGTACAAGAGTGGAAAAGGGAAGGATTTCACTGTGGAGATTCTGAGCCCCTATGCCTCACCAAGCATCACCAAGCAGAACAACACGTGCGCTCTGAAGGAGGCCATGAAGTTGCTACTATAGTGAATCTCTAAGGGTTGTTCCAGAGTGGTCCAGAAAAGCTTGCATCTCCAGCTCCTATTCACTAAAATCATACCAATTGAAGAACCTCTGCTCATTCATCCTATTTACTCTTATTACTTAACTTATTCAATCGCCAATATTTAAGATGAGATGATAGCCTTAGTTGACACTAGGTCTTATGAGAACTATGTAAACATGAACTTGTGAAAAAATGGAATTTACCACTGAAGGAAGCGGATGAGGTGTTTTTAGACAACTCAACCAAATCTGTTACCTCTAAAGGGTTAACGAGCATCTCTGAATTGCCTAAGGGGAACAGCTATTTGATGAGAGCTTCTGCACTCTAGAACAACTTCCCTACTCAGTGTTACTAGGAATGAAATGGTGACATCGCTTCACCCCAGTTCAATATGCTGAACAAGGAGGTCACTATTTACCTGGCTTATTCTTTATTCATCCAGTGAAAGTTTGCAACCTGTGAGTCTACATCATCCAAGCTTGAAATTTTATATGGAGAAGACACTGATAGTTCCATGCCTAAGGAATATGCTGAGTTTGATGGTATGTTTGGGTTCATGAACTCTCCAGATTTGACCTTTGTGCTCAATCTTTCTCAGTTCTCAGTTTAAGAAAGACTATGACTTACCCTAAGGATTCCAATATATACTTTACATTGAAGATTAAAGGAAGCGATAAAGAATTACATTAATTCCATAATGAAATATGGATCAATTGTACCCTCCAATTTTCCATAGTCTCACCAATACTGCTGTTACTTATGGAAAGTGGATAGCTCCGCCCCTGCGTGGAATTATACGAGTTAAATGATGTAAATGAACCAGAATCTTACCCCTTATCTTTATTTGAGAACATTTTATCCATGATCTCAAGAAGCTCTTGGTATACTAAGTTGGACCTGGTAGGGGCATTTCATTAAGTACCAGCGCACCCCAATCATCAAAAAGAATGGCATTCAAGTGCCACCTAGAAATTTTGAGTATTGGGTGATGCCCTTTGGTCTAAGAAACACTCCTACAGTTTTCCAATGGCTGATAGTTCATTTAATCCACGATTCAATGGGACGTTGTTGCATCACATATATGGACGATGTACTAGTGTTCTCTAAGTCTTAAGAACAGCATGTAAAGGACGTTAATTCTGTCCTGAAAACCATCCATGATACAGGAGGCAAACTGAAACCATCAAAATGTAATTTCATAGTTTATCAGTAATGTTTTTGAGGAACGTATTGTTTAAAGGAGGGCTAGTGGTATGCCCTGACAAGCTCAAGCCATCAGGGAATGGAAGGCTCCAATGGATCAAACTGGTTTACAAAGATTTTAGGAACGGTCAACTTCCTAAGACAATTCTCTAGGGACCTTTCCGCTGTGGCTGTACCTCTAACTAGGTTAGCAGGGAAGGTAACCTTCTGCTGGGACGCGGAAGAAGATGAAGCCTATCAATAATTAAAAAGAAATTTTATTGAATCCCCTGTCTTGACTCATGCTAACCCATAAACCCCATTTACTTTGGAAGCTGATGCAATCAACAATGCTATTGGCGCTGTCCTTCTCTAACAGGGGGAGGATGGTATAGAACATCCCATCTGATATTTCAGTTGTAAGATTTAGCCTGCGGAGACCAATTACCCCACTTATGATAAGGAGTGTTAGTAATAGTGGCGTACCTCCAGGAGTGGCAACATTACTTGATGTAAGTGCGCTGGCCTATCATTATCTAAACTTACCATAAATCTCTAGAATTCTGAAACCCCATAACATATGAACCAGAATCAATCTCGTTGGCATCTGGAGCTGTCCAATTTTGTTTTCAAAATTTAATACCATCCAGGAAAGGAGAACTTTATTTCTGATCTATTAAGCTGGGACTTCAGGTTAGCTTTTACCAGCCAAGAGCTATAAACTTAAATACTTCCACCATGTTGTCACCTGAAGTTTGTGTTTTAATTCAAGATGGTGCTAGAGGGATCAATGGAAGAATCTGAGCAGCTTAAGGATGAACTAAATGTAGAAAGATGCTTAAAAGGGAGCTAGTCAATGGAACTTCAACCAAGTTCAAGGACTTTGACTAAGAGAATAGTGGAATTCATTACCGTCTGAAGATTTAACCCAACTAGGGTTTTAAAACAGGATTTTTTAGAGGTCTGACACAACCATCCTCAGGATGGACATTCAGAAATCATAAACCATGGATCTAATCATAAGGCTCTACTCATGGCCTGGGTTAGTAAGAAGAATTAAGGGATAAGTGAGATGATCTTTGACCTGTACTCATGTCAAGGCTCAATTAAATATCCCCGTATGGAAGTTGATGTCTTTGAAGAGTCCCAACAAAACATGGAAGTCCCTTAGTTTGAATTTCATTTCCTCCTTACCTAATTCCAGAGGAACAGATTCCATAATGGTTGTCATTGACCAGTTAGTTAAGTATTCTGAATTCATCCCATGTTTCACAAAGATCACTTCAAAGGGGGGCGGCCTTGTTTTTAGAGGAAGTTTTCTCTTGCCATGGAGTTCCAGAGGAGATAACCTTTTATTGGACTCCAGTTTGTATTAAAGTTTTGGAACCATCTAATAGAAACCTACAGATCAATCCCTGTTAATCATCTGCTTATTATCCCCAATTGGATGGTCAAATAGAGAGGGTAAATCAGGTGCTTAAACAATACCTCCATTGTTGTGTGTCTGGTGAACAGACAGACTAAAGGGACTGGTTAGGATTACCCAGTATTTGTACAACAACCTGGTCTTTAAATTAACTGAGATGTCTCCTTTATTTGCCACCATGGGTACCATCTGGACCCCTGGGACCCATCAGTGGGTGGGCAGAACCCCACAGCGGATAAGGTTGCCATGAATGCCCAGGAGACTTTAAAAACATCTTGAAGTAACACTTGGATCGTGAAGTAAAATCCTAGAAACAGAAGGTTGACAAGAAGAGGTGGTGAAATCCTGAAATAAAGGTGGGAAGTTATGTGTTAATTCACTCTTAGAATTACAATACTAAAGCTCCACATGACAAGTTTGTCCCAGTATGGATTGGAGCATACAAGTTGATTAGTCAATTAAACACAGTGGCCTTTAAGCTATCCTTACTAGAAGGATCAAGAGAAAACTCACCATCCATATTTCCCAACTTAATTTGTTTACAGGGCCACTTCCAGAGAGGACCTTTCTCCTCCAACTGGGCTCTCTAAGCTTCCTAAATATGAGGTTAAGGAGATATTGTACAGTAAGTTGGTATATGATTAACGTAAATATCTGGTAAAATGAAGATTTTTCCTATTGATGAATCCATCTGTAAAATAACTAAGGATTGTCACAATTTTCCAGAGTTGATCTAGGTTTTTTCACAAAGGGGTGATGTGATAGTAAGGATATTACTGACCACCACATTCTTCTTATCAGAGATAATAAAATATAATGATATTAATTGCAGTTAAGAAAATAAAAAATTAGCGCTCAACTTAGCAAGAGACAGAGGCCCTTTATATCCTTAAAAAGATCTGTCTGATCCAAGGTTCAAAAATCTGGAAATCTTATTAAATAAACAATCTAAGGGTAATATTAATTAATCAGTGTTTGTCATAAGTTTTCTTTTGCTTCAATTGACTAAATCAAAACTAAATTTTAAGTTTTTTTATTACAAAAAATCCAGTCACTTGAGTTGAGCAATTTAATCAATATGTTGATGCCATCAATGCCTACTGCCCCATCTTGGGGTGGTGGGGCGCCGCCTTCTGGATTTTTTCGGCCACCAAAGTGCACCCAGGCTGGCTCTGCTAGCCCTCCTAATGCCACTGGGCGTTATGTCCATCCTTGGGACTTAGCCCACCATCTTGCATGCTCACAGGTGGGGCTCTGGAGCCCTTTGGTGCTCCCTTGAAGCAACCTTCATTCTGGCCTGCAGGTCAGATATGGTAATACTTTCCCATATGCAAGCGCGGCCATCATTGAGATGGCCATGACAGTTTTCAAACCTGCTGGCTATATGATTTTTGCCCTTTCAAGGGCTATTTTGACCTTAGCTTCAGATCTGAAGCTGATGCAACGTCAGCATCTAAGCTGCTGATAATTTTAAAAGAAAATTCTATTTCTACTTTTTGCATGCAGCTCCCAGATGAGGCCACTTTGTTGGTCCAGTTTGCTGGGTTTCCCTCATTTCTCTCCCCTGATCACCTTTGCTTTGAGCTGATAGTTGGTTTGATCATTTATGGCACAGACCCCATCCTGCAATTCATGGTTCCCAATGGGGCAGATAATTTGGCAGGGCCTTACACCTTTGCGATGATCCACCCTTTCCATTGTGACACCCACCTCGTGATTCCTCCCGCGCTATGATCAGATCTGCACCTGATCACCCATTATGAGAGTGCATTGAGAACAGCTGCACCATTTTCCCCTTGTGCTTCAAACTTGAACATTTGAAGTGCAAGTGCCCTATGGTTTCACCTCACCCGCTCCTCCCTCTGGCGTCAGCCTAGTTGACACCTCACCCCAATTTTTTGAGTGAGGCTCAATCCTCCCACCCCAACCTTGAGGAATTCTGGCACTGCTTCCAAAGTGGTGCCCCATCATAATTTAAAAAATTGACTGCTTTACAGAATTGTGATTTGATGGCTGAATCAGTTTCATCTGAGCAGCCTTGGTCAACAGTATACAATGAATCAGCTTCTGCCACCACTCCATTTTCTGAGGCTGGGCCAGCGTTGGTCAAGATATTCCATTTGAGTGTCTTGTATGGATCAACAATAGCAAACAGCTATTCAATGTTAAGCCAAAAATTTCTATAGAGGATTTTTTATTGATCCTCTTAATTTGCGCTACTACCATTTTTCTCAAAACCTGGTCACCCTAACTACAAAAGTTAAAATAAGATGGAAGTGGAGGCCGCAGCTTCTCCCATCAACACCTTACTCCACCAGCATCTTCATGAGGCGTTGGAACCCCTCGTTGACAGTATTCCTATTCCAATTTTCCCTACAATTTTAATAAAAATGCAAAATATAAATTTGAGGAACGTTTGGCGCAAGCTGCACTTGCATCAATGTGGCAAAAACTTCTCTTTTTGACCCCGTTTATCCTCAGAACTGCCAGCACATCAATTCATTCACTTGTTTGCCTGCCCTCACCACTTTCACCAAGCATCACCTTGCTCAATATGTTGAGGAGATGGACATTACCTGCCTTATTAATGAAGAAAACTCACAGTTACACCTATTTATGCCACATGTTGCTGATGCTTACCCCAATGTTGTCCGCCATGGTTTGCCAGCTAAAGCGTGCGCCAGAAAAAAAAGTTTCCCTAAAGCTTCCTCACCTTCTGTTATGACTTCCTGAATGTTAGTTGAGGTGCCATATTGGGATTTTTTAAATTTATGATAAACCCTTGTTTGGCTTATTTTAAATAAAGATTTGAGGCAGCTTCTCCTTTTGGGGTTGGGCACCACTAACGCTAGATAAAAGGATAATGTTAATTCAGCTCAGTTGAGGAGATTGAAGGATCATCTATAAAAAGGGGTTCTAAATTGGCATAGTGCTTGTGTGAACAGAAAAATCCTCCTGAATCACATTTCCAAACTCTCTTATTTAAGGAAATCAAGAATAAGCTTCATCTTCATCATCAAAATAATACTTAAATTAACTTTGGGGTCATGCCTATAATAGGCTTTCAGTTTTGGTGTTATTCCAACTTTTATATATATTTTAACTCAGAAAGCTTAAAACTTGCAGCATAGCTAATATAATAGTCTCAAACTTGTTTGAGATATTTTCATTGAACATTATATATAAAATAGAGAGATTTTATCTTTCAGTTCTGTTATTTACGCAGCCCCTTTCAAATAAAATCTACTAAAATAGCATTAGATTTCTTAATTTTTGTCTGATAGGATATACTATTATGAATGCCTTTACCCTGATCCAAGAGACTAAAAAATTCATTTGGTGCTGAACCTCTTTGCCATTTTCTGGGGTCAAGGGGCACTGTTAGGGCTAAGTATCATTTTTACCCTAATTCAAGGTCTTATTCACCCTCAAAATAGTGATATGCAGGAATCTAGAGTTCTAATTTGGGGTGCTTAATGGTTTGTGGATGATTAATAGTTGTTGTTGCCTAATGCACTTGTCAATTATTGAAAGTAGCCAGCCTGTTACAGAATAAATTATAGCTCAAAATAAACATGAAGCTTAGTATAAAAATAAGTCTTTATTAAATGCAAATCTCCAAATTTACCATATGCTTAGTGGGTAATTCCAGCACTGGAGATCTGTTGTCATGTGTGTAAAATGAAGTCTCACTGATAAAAAGCAATTGTTGGTTTTTTTGGCATGCTTGCTGCTTGCTGGTGCTTGTTACCTTAAATCCAACAATAATTTAAAGAGTTTTTAACCACTTATAATAAAATAAAAAATTACTAATAAATACTAAAAAGGTTGATTTTTATAGATTTTATAAGTAACTGTGTAGGGGTAAAAGAGAATCCTTTTTATAATTTGGTGCTTAGTATTTAAAGTGACTTCAGCTCAAGTGCAATAGGCATCAAATCAATATTAGTTTTCATCATAATTTGGAAACATGGACATTTAACCTATCAGCACTCTCAAATCTTAGCTTACTTTGACAGATTGGCTGATGGAGGGTTGGAATTAGGTATGATATATCCATGAAGCAAAGATTACATATATTTAAAGCCAATCACCTTTGTGGAAAATTGTTGCACCTTGAGGGATCCCCTTTAAGGCTATAAAAGGGGGTGTTTGCGGCGTAGATACATGGATTAAATTAGTAGTTGGCTGAGGAGGAACCACTGATGCACACCCCTGATTTTTCCACCTAGTCAGAGTAATTTGCTTACCTGAACTCATGCTATTAGCCTGAGGATTATTGATAAAAGTATTGCCCCAATTCAAGGTGTTCCAATGTGAATTGGCAAGGTTCTTTTGGACAATTGTATTGTTATATTCATCCTGAACACTCTTCTCACAATATTGGACCTTCAATTGTCTGACAGCAATATCAGAATGTACATTGCCAGATTTTCCTCCTTTCAATCCGTGGCCATTCCAATATATATAATAAAGCCTTTTGGGAGGTAGATTTTGTATCAGCCTTCTCTGCAACACCTGGATCTTTCTGCATTTCCTATTTTTGGTCCATTGATAGACTGATGATATTATTGTGAGGGTCAGGTCAGAAGTTAGATATATTTTTAGAATGTGATGTATATTGGTCAGTAGGATCATTTGTGGCAGGCTTGGATGTAAAATTATGGTAACTTTTTATAATCAGCGGGAACGTTCATGGCAGATTTGGCTAGACAATTCTGTTAATTTCATTGATGGGAATGGAACTGGTTTGTGAAACTGGGCATACAGTCAACAAATAGATGCAGATCAATCTTCTGGAAGTCAGGATTATATATTTAATTTAATTTATTGCGGGGAAGGCCGACCATGGGATGGACACTTCCAAATATGACTCAGAAGAGACAAAACTTAGTACCAGGGGAGGTACCCCAGAGAAGTGATGCTATCTCTTGTTGCCAGCGGGAACGCCACTTATGGGGAGGGGGAGGAAACGTGTGGAGGGGCCATAGCCACAATTGAGCACGTGTGGAGGAAGGGGTCTGCTTTGATGAACCAGACTGGGAACCAGGAAGAGACCAGCTGTCAGCGATGCAGTGGGAGGTATCCAAACATCCACGCTTAAAAGTGGTCCACCAAATGGGACTGGAATCTGTGTACCACTTCTGGGAGGGTGGGGGTGGAGCCTGCGATGGCATCTAAGACAATTGTGTGGATGGTCCACAAGGCGATTGCAACCACCAAAGCATGAAGGGAGGGCAGAAGGGGGGAGGCCATTGATAGAGCGAACATATCTCTTGACAGACTGAAGGGATGCGTTTGATCCTGGCCCAGAAGACGTTGAACTTCGCGCCATATCACTTTAGAGGTAGGGCACTTCTCCAGGCGGCGAAACAGCGTTCCATACTGGCCACACACGATACAGGATTAGTGTAAAGTGTTAGAGCGCTCAGCTGTATGGTACACCCGCCTCAGGCAGCGCCACACATGGGAGCGGACTTGAGGTTGCAACAGAGGATGGTGTACATATTTCCAGATAGTCTTTTGGGTCTCAATGGAGTAAGGGATGTCCATAATGTCCAGGTAGTCCACCCTAGATAGGACATGGGGTCGAATGGGGATCACGCCATCATGGATGGGTAGCCCCTGTACCTCTTGTGTGAACTGAGGAGAGGGGTGGCCTCTTTGGGTTGTATGTCTGCTAATACGAATTCTCCACTCAGCGCTCCGCATGAAGAGGAGGATTCGTTTGTAGTGGGTTTTAGTCCCGTGAGGACCTGTGGCCAATGTATGTGAAGTGAGGTATTTCATCAGGGAGTGGGGGTTCGATGGATTGTTGAGGCCCAAGGCGCGGGAGAAGTTGGAGCGGACTGCGCGGGACCAGTGTTGGGAGGGGAGTGTAGGGGTGGTGATGGCCGCAATCCAGGTACCCAGGATCTTGGTGGCATGGGCTTTGAAGTCAAGCAGGCCCATGCCACCATGATGTTGAGGGCCAAACATGACCTCTAGCTGCACTGGTGGAAGGCGGCCTGACCAAAGCCATCCTTGCAGCAAGGCGTACAAGGATTTGTAGAAGCTTGGGGAGAAGGGGATGGCATGGGCTCCAAACCAGACTTTGGAGAGGAGCATGGAGTTGGCTAAAACAATCCTGCCAGTAAGGGAAGTAGGGTGGGCTCTGAGAGAGGCAATTCGCTTCGTCACGTTATCCAGAATATGGCACTCCATTACTGCTGACGCGTATCCGCCTGCCTCCATCCACACGCCCAGATGGCGTACTGGTCCTATGGTAGGACGTGGCACAAAGGGGAGCACCAGTGGGGCGGTGTGTTTTGAATTAGTAGGGCGAGGACGTGGGCGAGCAGATGGGCCAGGTTGGGAACTAATTGCTGGGGTCCAGCAGTTCTGAAACTGACCAAGGAAGATGATTTTGGTTTTGGAAGCGTTCAGTGCCGCGTTGCTTACCCAGGAATACTCCTGGATGAGAGCTTCAAGCGCGCGTGCATCTTGATTATTAAACACCCCCACCACACAATCATCTGCGAATGCCATTATCTTGACTGGGGCTTGGCCTGGAACGTGGACTCCAGTGTTTTGGGCATTCACATTTCGCAGTAGTGGGTCAAGGCTGAAGTTGTATAAGAGTGGGCTCAGGGGATCCCCTTGTCGCAAGCCCCTTTGAGGGCGGACTACTTCCATTAGGAAGCCTGGGCCATGCACTGCCATTGTTGCAGATTCTGTGAGCAGCATTACCCAGTTGATGAAGCGAGGGGGTAGGCGGAATTGATAAAGGCAGGCCCTGAGGTATTCCCAGTTTACTCTATCATAGGCCTTTTGTTGGTCCAAGAATACAAGTGCCCCAGAGGCTATGGACTGACATACATTAGCCACAGAGTGCACGTTATCCCAAATTGATCTTCTGGGGATGAAACCTAATTGTTCTGGGAGGTGGTGGCAGATGCTACAGTCCCTAAACGGTTATCCATGATTTTTGTTAAAATTTTGGTGTCTGTGTTTGTTAGAGAAATGGGGCGCCAGTTGGCTAAGTCTAGATTATCCCCTTTCTTGAAGAGTGTGACAGTGAAGGCCTCATGTCCTCCTGGTAGGAGGTGCGTTTCCATTAGGCTTTGGTTAAGTGAGGCGAGCAGCAATGGGGATATATATTTGAAATATTTTTTGTAGAACTCATATGGAATGCCATCTGGTCCTGGGCATTTTTGGCTTGGTGCACCGCGAATGGCTGTCCATAATTCGTTCAGAGTAATCAAATTCATTATTTCTGGGTATCAGAAAATGGAGCGGATGTGGGCTCAGTTGAGAAATTCCACCACTTCAGCTGGCTGAATTGGGTCTGAGCGGTACAACTCGGAGTAATACTGTTGCATTTCAATTGCCACTTCAGCTGGTGTATCCGCAATGGAATTATCCAATCTTTGCACCTGTGTGCAGGCCACGCTCTGGCATGGTGCAAAATTTTTTTTAAAGAAATGTGCAGTGCACTTGTCACCTTTTGTGATGCGTGTGGCCCTGTACTGAACACAAACCTGATGTTTGTGTTGTCTTTCAAGTGCGTTAAGGTGGTCAGCTGCCTCCACCCACTTCCATCCCCATGCAGAGCTGTATCCTGTAACTGGGATGTTAGACTCCAAGTGTGCCAATTCTGCCAGAGCACGCGAGATAACCGCTGATGTGGCTCATGAGCATCTGGAGGAGAGATGGCAAGAGTGGCGGATGGTGTCATCTTTGAAAGTTGCCCATGTGGAAATGGGGTCCGCGCAAAATGGTGCAACAAACTTTTTTGCCATAGTTGCCTCTTCTACCCACGTGGAAAATCCTGGTGACCCAAGCTCGGGGGGGCGGATTTTGTACCAATGTGGGGCCTTAGCAGCCGTGACAGGTAGGTGGTAGGTTAGTGAGACCAGTCGATGGTTGGAGAATTCCAATTTTGTTGTCTTGAAGTGGAAGATGTGGGGTTGGAATTTTGCCAGCGTTAGAATAATGTCGATGCAGGTCATGGTCCTTAATTGGCCATTGTGGACGTAGGGCCATGTCATGATTTTGAGCAGCGGGGCATGCCGCGGCAGCACATCCATTAACCTGAGGGTGGCCTTTAGAACGCGTAGTTCTACGTGACCCTGGGGAGCGTGGGGTGAGGAAGGCCACTGGTCCGTTGGTGTGTTTAGCCAACAGTTCATGTCGCCAACTATGAAGGAGTCTGGGGGCATCAGGAGGGATTTGACCGATGAGAAAAATTCCTGCCGCTCACATGCACCATTTGGGGCATAGATGTTGATGATTGTGTGTGCTACGTCAGCCCATGAAAAGGTGACAACAAGCACTCAGCCATTTAGGAATGTTTCTGAGGATAAAAATTAGAAAAAATTATTTTTCCAAATTAGCACCCCACAGTGCATTGACCAAAAGGATAGGGATGGGAGGAGCTTGTTTTCCAAGCTTCCTCAGAACCTCATGGACAGTGGGACTCATGGATGGCCAGGATATCCACAGGTAAATTGTGTTGTAAAAAACTCAGTTTCCTAGCCCAGGATGGGGAGGCCTTGAGTCTGGCAATATTCAATGTCCCTATGGTGAAGGTTTCCCCCATCACACCTTAGGTGTGAGGGGGTGGGCACCTGGGCCCACCATCCTCTTCTAGATCCCCGTGGGCCTTCACAGCAGCGCAGGTGTTAGCAGCAATGCTATCAGAGTTTTTGTTGATTTTTGTGGAAAGAGTCACATTGGCTTTAGCCTTCACTTTTTGTTTTCCTGACGTCGGACAAATTTTTTGCGGTGTGGATGAGTTTGGTGCACCGTTGAGCAGGTCAAAATTTTTTTTTCAGTTGGGATGGGTCTAAAGTCAGTTTCAATCAGAGCTTGGGTGCAATGATTGGGTGAGATTGAATCTCCCATCAGATCCTCAGATTGAGTGGCCCGCTTGGCATGGGCTTCCCAATCTGATTGGTTGATGGATTCCCAAGTTGCTTCCACCGCGAAGGTCTCCATGTCCTCCTGGCATTGTGAGTGTGGGATAACAGTGGTGGCTTTGGCCACTTTCTTGGCTGCAGCCCTACGGGCCTGCTTGGCCTTCTTCCACTCTTGTGGGGAGATGGGCTTTACCAGTAGGTAGCAGCCTTGTGCTCCCCACAGGAAGGCCTCCTTGGTGCTTGCAGTTGGTTTGTAGTGCACCTCTCCACTGGCCATAGCCACCGAGGGGTGCTCTTGGAATGTGATGCCCTCCTTGATGGGGCATGCATGTGCCTTATGGCTGAATGCTTCACAGTGGGTGCAAATGGGGGGCGCGCTATCCACGGTCACCCAGAATGGGTGGGTAGTATGCCCTGCAATATCAATAAAAATGGAGTGCAGGATCTGGGTTAGGTCCTTCGCAATCTCCTCAGTTGGGGTCAGAACTGTGATAGCTTTGCTAGTGCACAGGTGTGGTATCAGTGTAAAGCATTGCATTTTGAAAGATTGTATTTTGCTGTATACGGTGAGACCATCTTTCAGGTGTTATTCCAAATTGTCACATTTTACCATAGTAGGCAAAAAGTCAAATGTGAGGAAAATTTGGTTTGATTTTGTCCATCTGGTGTATTTAGTTTCAATGACCCATTGTCCTTCGGGGAGGTTGGCCACTACATGCACCACTGCAGCCTTGTCTGCTGCCATTTTGCTTTCAAAACCTAGGTCCAGCTAATTGCGTGACATGGAGTGAGGTGCAACATACACTGTAGTCGGGAAAATTGTGTGTACATCTTCACAAAATTTTTCCTATAAGGCTATTTTTTGGATGTCCAGAAACATGCGGACACCAAATTCCACCGATGAAAGTGGCTGGGAGTGTGGCGTGTTGATGTACTGGTTGCATTGTGCTTGCCATGTGAGTATCTCTGGGGAAATAGTGACTGCCAGTTTCTTAGTATTTTTATCAATTCCGCCAGATTCTCCGGGGCATTTTTGAATGTTGGAGGCTGCGGGCCTTCCACCTGCTCCTCTTACCTTGCTTGCCCAACTGCTCCCTGACATAGGCGCAGACTAATCTCCTCTGTGAGATTATCAAACTAGATTCAGTCTTGAATTGAATAGGTTGCAATAGTAATTGCAATGAGAAAGAAAAGTTTTCAAAGTCAGGATTATATAGTGAATTAATAAATGCTTGAAGTCAAGTGGGAGAACATGCTAGCAAAATATATGACAGTGGATCAATGGGGTTTGATTTGCTGAGGAACATGGATAATTAGGATGTGAGTATAGGTGAGGTCTATAGGGCGTTAGGGGTATTATGGCCAAAGTTGATATCCTATGGTTGGTCTAACCCAAATCTCAACACTTCTGAAACTCAAACGCTGGGAAATGATATTTAAATAAATCCTTTATTAAAAAAGCACTAAAATATGCAAGAATCACTGGCTATTGTCCTGGTATATAATTAGAAGTTTAACTTTATAGTTAAATAGCTAAAAAAGTATTTGAGGTGGGTCGACCTTGGGACAATATACCACACCGAGAATTTTTCTAGCCTGTACAGGTTTCGAACTTGTAATGAACAAAACCTGCACTAGGGAGGAAGCAGGAATTACCCTGCCAGGCTAACCACCCTTTTTATAGTTAAATATCTAACTATATTTAAATTTAAAAGTAAACAAGGTGGGTCAATACTGGGATAAATATACTATGTCAAGTTTTTTTTCTAGCCTGTGATGGTTTCAAAACTATTTCAATCAAAACCCAATTCAGAGTGGCAGCAGGAACCACCCCGCTATGCTATCCACTCCTCAACATATTCACATTTTTATCAGTGCAAAACATAAATTTAAAAGTCTATTTTAAAACTAGGCTATGGATTTTATGCTCTTATATAAACTTTAGATTTTGTGACCTTTTTTCTAATAATTTCAATTAAAGTAAATATAAAATTTGTATCTAAATGACATTAGCTAGACCATATTAGTCTTAAGCATAACCATCAAGGTACTAACATTAACCATCAAACAGTAAGTGTGCCACTTTGTTACACTGTTTGGACACAATATTCTTCTACCGTTAAGACTGCTCTAAAGTCAGTTACTTATCAGTACCTTTGGACATAAAGACCATACTCTGAAAGTACAGGAATGATATTATAAGACCCTTTGTAGATTATTAATTGTTTTGTAAAGTGAACCAGTTCCTAAATCAATGTCAAAAGTGGTGTTAAAAAGCCTAAATATTAATAATAACTAATATATAGAATAAAGAAAAATAAAATTTTTCTCCTGCCAAAAGTGTTAGGTGGCTCAGTGGGTAATTGGCCCTGCTGTGTTTACATGGGCGCTAGTCTGACTTGCCTTAACGCTCATATTCTGTTTGGTTTAGGACTTTAAAGGCAGATATAAATAATCAAGGTTGGATTAAAAGTTAGCCCTAAATAATCATGAAAATTGTTTTCAGCAGATTACTTGACTGGTCTATCTACCCCAAATATTTTATTTTGCTAACCATTACAGTTTAATTGCACACATTTTTAGTAAGTCAGCAATAAACATATGGTATGATTTCATATAAAGACTTTCGGAATTGCTACTTAAGCTATGATAACTGCTATTTTTAACCGACTTTGAAAAAGGAGAAGGTTCTCAATTCGACCTGTATGTATATTTTTTGGTTTTTTTTCTTTTTTTCTGTTTGTTCGCGCATAACTCTGAAAATACTGGACCAATTTGGATGATCATCTTCTTCAAAAATAGATGGTGCTCTAAATTAGGTCCCATTTTACTTTTGTAAGTATTGGTCAAGTATCTGCCCATTAATTTAGTAAGTAAAAAAATGGGCTCGGAAGCGATGGATACTTGTGGGACTAATACAACTCTGGATAAACTCAATTCCGGCATCGGTGAAGCGATAGCTTCGAAGCACTTTTGATATGTCCTATGGCTGGGGGGTATGTTCAAAATTCAGTATGAGCTCATAGCGGGATGAGCTTAAATCATTATAGATGGCTATCATTTTTGTATACTTTGACTGATAAACTCGTCTAACTTTGATAAAATGAATTTTTAGATAGCAATCAATAAATTTACATAGATTGACTAATAAAAGCAACCAAATCTAATAAAATAAATTACTGTAGATGGCAATCAGTAAATTCAGCATACGTTGACTAATAAAATCATCTAAGTTTAATAAAATGAATTATTAGTATATTTGTTTATGAGATACTATATATAATAGATATACAATGAGTTTTACTTTTATAGAGAAATAGTAAGGGGTCAAAAACAATATATAGAGATTGTAATATTTAATAAAAGTGGGAAAAAGAGCCACTTTTAAAAATGCACTAATTTTTTGGGTGGGAAAGAACTGGGGGTAAAGTTTTTTGGGAAAAGAAGAACCTCCTTTAAAAAAAGCTCTAAAAAGTATGAAATAATGGAGAAATTAAGCTACTCAATAAAACCCTTTTTGAAGTCAGTGCCATATTTTAACTGACTTATAATAGGTATTTATAATTTATATACTCAGTACTATTTATTCTAAGTTGCTTATAATTTACACTTGGACCCAATCCAGATATAAGATATAATTTGTATTTATGAGCAAAATTCTATAATTCAGTTTAAAATATGGCACCGACTTCAAAAAGGGTTTTATTAAGTAGGCTTAATTTCTCGATTATTTCATACTTTTTAGAGCTTTTTTAAAGGAGGTTCTTTTTTCCCAAAACATTTTTTGAATAGTTAATAATTAAAATCTACTTACAATGAACTATGAAAAGTTGTCATAGGTACGCAATAATTGTGTGGCGATTTGTCAGTTATCAGTCAGATAAAGCTATAAGATCGTTCAATGCGATTATATCATATGAGATAAGGCTGATATAAGGCATGATTTCGTGGTTAATCTCATACGAAATATTTAAAAATTAGTTTCAGATAGTTTCTCCTTTCATTCGAGCGGATTTTAATGATTCAGAATGTTTAACATGTTTTATCGGAATTAGCTGCTAAGCTTTTTTACTCCCATTCAAAATCCATGCTAATATTGGTACACTATCAGATGATCTAGGATCATTTGTCATTTTTTAATCGGTTCAAAAAGCTTTAATCCGATTGGTCATAATTCCCCCTTTAATTTGATAATACCTTTTCATCATAAACATTTTCTATTTTAAAGGATATAGCTGTCTACTGAATATATAGCTCAATGGTGAGTTCCATCGTAAGTAATTATTTTTAAAATTTTAGAGCGTATAAAATATTTCGACTTTATAGAGTGTTTATTCTTACAGTCACGTGAGATTTGCACTCTTCCTTCCAAATTAACATACTTATCTTAAATATTTGTTGGGCTGTTTAGTTTTGGCCTGCTTGTAGTCACCCTACACACTATTGAAATTTTATAAGATGAGTACTGTCAACTTGAATATGGATTCTTTAGATTTTCTCGAAGTGGAAAATGTAAGCTTCACGCTGTCACCCACTTGATACTCGTTTTTCTTGCCTTTTGTTGTCAAATTATTTTTAAATTATTTTATACATCTTCGTCAAGGTTCTAAATCGCTATTTAAGAGATCAACTGAATTTTCAAAATCTTTAAGTGCTCCTCAGTCTCTTCAATCACAAGCTTTCAAACCTGCTAGCGTTGGGTTTGGTGAGACGAAGCATTGGCAAAAGATGATATCTGCGTGCGCCGGCTCCCTGATGACCTCTCTTGTTGGTGAGTGCTTTTCCTGTAATTTTATAGACCCACATGATATTCTTTATGTTTTTAGAATGTTAGGTGAGTTTTTTGAACAGGGGATTTATTTCACGCACGATTTGCTTCCCTTCTGAAAAAGTACTTGGCCTTTATTAAACCATATTTCTTAGTGACCCCTTTTGATGTCATCAAAACTCGCCTTCAGTTTCAATCCTTATCCCAAACCGTTTCTAGACAGAATTTGCAAGTGCCCCAGCTGGCGGAATTCGACTATTATTTCTTTCGATCAGCGGCTTATAGGTCGCTGCTATACAGCGAATGGCCTGTAGCTTACAACCAGCTTTCTGCAACCTTTTCGGTTTCTGAGTGTCCTAATTCTCTTAAATTTACTGGAACTATTGTACCTTTTTTTCAATATTCGCACTAACTTTGTTGCTAGGATGCACTTTCCAAAATTGCTCGTTATGAGGGTATTTCTAGGCTGTGGCGAGGGCTGTTACCGACGCTGTAAGTTTGTGTACTTTTCTCTTTTATCGTACATCTCCTTATTTTTCATTTTTAGTATCCAATCTTTTCCTTCCACAGTCATCTATTATGTTGGGTATGATGCATTAAAAGACAGCCTAAACCTGAAGCTCGGCAATTCGCCGCAAGCCGCAGTTTATTCACCCCTTTTGGCCGGTGCTTTGGCCAGAAGTAAGTCTTTAAACCCTAAATTGATTCAGTTTTACTTTCCATTAGCTCTTTCTGCGACGGTCATTTCTCCTATAGAACTGTTCAGGACGCGCCTTCAATCTGTTGGAAAAGGACAAACTTTTCAAGGTTGTTGCGTTGAGCTCCTTGGACTTACTCGCTTTAGATGTTGCTCATGGAGTTTCACAAATGGTTCGCTCTCAAGGCGTGGAATCACTTTGGAAGGGGCTTGCACCAACTTTATGGAGGGATGTCCCGTTTTCAGGTAAACCAAGTTTGTTGTACTTAAGACTTATGTCTTTATGTGTAGTTAACCAATCTTTTTAGCTGTCTATTGGATGGGTTATGAAGCTACCAAGTCGGAGCTGATTAGTATAGCTGATGATAGGCTGTCACATTTTACGGTTTCATTTCTCTCTGGTGCATCATCGGGTATATTAGCTGCTACTCTCACGATACCGTTCGATGTTGTAAAGACCCGCCATCAGGTTAATGATTTGCAGTCTGGTTCTAAGGGTTGCAAACACGAAAGTACTTTCAAGGTCATGTCTAAGATTGTAAAGAATGAAGGGTGGAAGGAGTTGTTTAGAGGCTTGACTGCCCGTGTGGCCAAAGTTGCTCCCGCCTGTGCCATTATGGTTTCGTTTTATGAATTTGGCAAGAAGTTTTTTGCCAATCAGAATTCCCTTGAAAGGGAAGCTTGGGCTAGATCTACCGATTCATCCTCATAAGATTTTTTGAACTCTTTAACTTTAATGTTTGAAGTTAACAGACTCATAATCCCCCTAAAATTCTTGTAACCGCACTTCAAGTACCAGTACTCCTAGCTCTGAGCTACTCGGTTTAGATACCTTTAGTTAAGGTTTGATAAGATGTCAAACTGTCCTCAATTAAAATAAATTAATTGTCTGTCTTTTTATAAGCTATTGGATGTAAAATATTTGAAGCCAGAACAACTGTAAGGAGTTAAACAAATCAAGCAGTTCGATAGCTAAATGAACAAATGTAATTATCTGGGAGTTTAAGCCAGTTTAAGGTATAGATTTGTTGCTATCTATCATCTTAATCAAGGGTATGAGATAAAGGTTTTTTTAATTGCATGTGCTGTATAATATTTATATAAAAATAATATTTTGACTAACATATATATAAAAATTACAAGCTGATTTTTGGCAAGAAAATTTTTAGTTATATTTAGCAACAAAAGCGCACTTTTGATACATTTACAAATGTCCAACTTATTTTTGGATTATAGAACTTTGGAGTTAATATAAGTAAATTTGTACTTTCTTTACTAAATTTAGTTTAACAAATAATATGTGATATATACTTTAAAAAAATTGGTCAATATTTGCCAGTAATAGAACATATCATACATTTTGTTAATCCATCTGAACATAAAATTCTAGCTCTATCGTTACGTTGTTAAGTGAATAAATAGTCTATATTCCCCCATGGCCACCTTATTTGAGCCTCAATATCTAGTCTAGTCCTACTTGGCTCTTACATGAGGTTTATGATGAGCGTTATCAATATCCTTGTAGCCCAAATTTAGATTATAATTGGGATATGTTGATACTAATATAGGTCTTTTGATACCAAATGTACCCTTTGTAAGCTTAAGCTGACTAACACAAGTTGTGACAACTTAATTCAATCGATTAGATTATTTAGATATTGGCCAATCTTCCACTCTGCTACACTATAGGGCAGCATACCATAAACTATATTTTGATTTACTAATAAGCACTTAAAGTTTGGCTGATTATCCAACTTGCCAATTTTCACTTTGTGCTTGTAGCATCTATGATGGTATATATAATTAGATGATATGTTGTTGATGAGCATAAATACTAATTGATATCTGTATGATGATTAATGGGTCTGGGACTGTAATAAGAATTCTCAAATCACCATTTACCACTAACAATTTACCCACTTATTAGGAGTGGCTACTTAATTATTTAAGCTTAAAATGCTAACTTTATGAACAACTTAGTGTGTGGGTAGGCTTAGTCTTACAGTTCAAGGTGTGTATGGATATGCTATAATTTTTGGGTGATATAGGTAATATATGCTGAGAAGGTTGCACATGGTAAAGCCCACTGAGCAATGGGCAGACAATATGAAGATTGTCATCCACAAGACAACTTAATAAACTTTAAGAAAATATGGAGCAATTGCCCAGATGACACTTCTTTATTTTATTTAATACTTACAGCAGATACTCTCTGCTCTGCTCTCTTCTCTACTAACAATCCTCCACCCTCAATTATCCCATCTTGCTTATATAACAGCAACTTTGGTTGATACCACTCCTTTGACTTAGACTATTTGGTTTTGATATATTCTCATTGGCTCTGGCAGAGTATACTATTCTTAAATTCCCTATTGCCTTAGTTTGAGGCATTCTATTAAATATTTGTTGTATATTGCCATCACCTTATCACCTTATTTGAAGGTGATCCAATAATTATCCTTTTTGACCTAATATTGCCTCATTTTAAGGCACTCAAATAATTATAACTAGTAATCATGGTCAGCAGATTCTAGCTAATCCACCGTAGCTATTCAGGGCTTATCATTCAGTCTTATCAGAATCTCAATTTTATCCACCCTTGACTGGACAATAAGTCTCCTATTGTTTATATGCCTGAAGGAACTTTGTGTGAACTCAGTTAATCTGACCACTTACGGGGTTTTTTATAGTATAGGTATTGACACCTGTTTTCTCAATAATTTCAAATAAACTATCCAGATGCTTGCTAATTTGTGCTTCTGACCAAACCCATTCTGGTCATAGTATTGAACCAGCTCTCTATCTTTGAACTGAACTAGCTTGCTATGCTGTTCCCAATTGGTGGCCTGAATCCCTATTATTTTAGCCAGATTGAAGGAGTATACTTCAGTTTACAACTTGATTAATATATCAGCTAGGTTGATCAAATTACATTGGGGATTCATTCCATGATATATTCTACACAGGCGTAGAGCAGTGCCAGAGGTGTAGGGTGTCATCTATATAGTAATTGAAAGGCACTCTTCCCCATGTCAGAATAGTAGCTAATGTTATAAGTGAAAATGGTGGTGGAAAAGAGGAAACTCCAACTTGAAGGTTAATCCACTACTAATTTATGGAGTATGTTCACTAAAGTCCCATTAACTTACTCAACTATCACATTAGACTCAGGGTGATATGGGGTTGTCAAAGCCCCACAGATAGCTATAAGCTCATTCAGTTTTGGAAGGATGTGGGAGGTGAAATTAATTCCATTATTGGTAAGGATAAACTGAGGGCAGCCATGTCACTGGATAATACATTCCATTATAAAATTGGCCACTGTGACTGCCCTAAATCCCATATTGCCCATGCTTCAACCCACATGTTCAAGTGGTTGATCACCACCAGAATGTATTTGGACCTGTTAGCTCCTGTTAAAGGGGGCCAACAATATCAAGGGAAACCATGTGCCAAGCAAAATGTGGTTTTACTAACCAGTATGAAGTCTTCTGGAAGAACAGTTTTTTAACTTGGCACTGGTGGTACCAGGAAATGGTTTTGAGCACATCAAATTTCATGCTTTCCCAGTAATATTAAAGGTGCAACAATTTCATTGGCTTGCACACTCCACCATGTCCTACTGCCTTATGTGCACTCATGATGATTCTAAGCCATGCTAAGGGTTATAGGAAGTTCAGCGTAGAATTGCTAATCTGCAAATACAACTCACCATTCCATTGAAAGTTATTAGCTCACATCTTGTTTAACACTTTTATAACTTGAGGATGGTTGTTATTGTATTTCCTGCTGAGCATTTTATTATATATCACATCACTCAGATCTACTGTGATGGCAACCATTAGCAGTCTCAACAAGCAATTGGCGTTATGGTGTTTTGCTCCATGTTGGTGTAGGATCTCAAAGTCATAAGCCTGCAGTTTGAGGGCCCATCAGGCTAGACGCCCATCAGGCTCTTTGAGGTTCTGCAACCAGCATATTGAAGCATGATCTGTTATGAATTTTAACTTCACTCCATGCAGGTACACATTAAATTTTTTAAAGATATATACCACCACTAAGCACTTCTGCTTGGTCATGGTATAATTACGTTCTTAGCAATTCAGGCTCCAACTGCAGTACGCCACTGGGTGCTCCTCCCCTTCATCATCTTTTTTAGATAGGACCACCCTACAGCATAAAGAGATGCATCCTTCTGAATATAAATGTCATGGTTGAATGACTTGATAGTAGGCACCAATCCCAAGGATAAGGTTGGGTGGCAGGAGGACCAGAAGGTAAAACTTCAGACCCTCCCTGATCTCAAGAACACCTTATACCAACTCTGGGTACAAGCCAAATATGCCCAGGTCGTACTAGTGAGGTGCAGAACGCCCAGCCTCTGGTATCATCCCAGGTGTTAAAACAGATGAGCTATTTAATTAACAAAGATGGTTTAATTCAGTTAATTGAATAACAGGGGTTCAAAACCCTTCTGTTTACAAAATTACACATTCAGGTAGAGTGGACTTCAATCAATTACTCGAGTGAAGACAGTTTCAGTGTATTCTACCAATTCAGGTGGAAGCATTTGCCTATTGGAGCATCAAGGCTTGCGCCTGCTTCCGCAGACCCAGAATTACCCCAATGATGTTTAAATATGGTTTTTGTGACCAACAAGGAATGTTGGTCAACTTTTCACAAATAAACTTCCCCATTTTTACTACGTTTTATTTATGGTTCCTTGGGCGAACCTGGGTGCGGACCTCTTCAAGGAGGTCTCCAACTACATTGGCCACTATATACTATCACAAATAACAAAAGTTTCAGGTGCTCCCTTGGGACGATCAGGTCCCCTCCAGATTGAGGCATCCAAGCCTCCTAGCACCAATTTACACTTGATTATGGATTCCACTTTGGGGTCCACACAATTTTTGTTATTCCTTGTCTATCCTATCCTTTATACTACACTTTACACCCTTACCTTGGGTTTCTTCTGTACTGGCACCATTTTTTGTGCCTTGTTTCCCATTATCTTAATGGATAGTTCCCTAGAAGTGTGGGTTTGCATCCTGCACCACCTTTCTGGGAATGAGAGAGTCACAGATACTCTCTTGACATTAGTCAACCAACCATTTTATTATACATGCATCAGAATTATCCATCTTAGACTTTATTTATGTATAAACTGGGAGCGCTGGCCGTTTGTCTCTGCCATGATTGTGCTCACCACAGTTTTCTCATTTGGCTTTGTTTTGGTGTGTCTCAGCGTTATTCTTGCAACTACAAACTAGGAAGTGCCCACCATTCCTGCTCATACCTGGTGGTCTCAGACTTTTTGTGATCCTGTTGTCATGATTCCCCACCTTTCTCCTGAGATTTACTCAGAAATTCAAAAGGTCTTGGCTTCCCTTGAGCCAAAAGCTTCATTAGAAAATAACAACTTATCTGGTTCATTCCCTCTTTTTCAGGGAGTGAATTTGTTGTATTGGCTGTCTCCAGATTTGGCCAACTGGGTTTTTGTGGTGTTCTGCGTGCATCCGCTTTAGTGGCAATCAGTGGAGGGCTTGGAGCGTGTCGTGGAGCAAAGTCATCCTGACAGAGCATCCATCTGTTCCTTTGAGTTCTTTTCACTACATCAAGTGGGTTGGCCGGTGAAAGTATATTTAAATGAATTCTGCGAAAAAGCCCAAGCTTTACCATTTCCTGATGTAGTCAAAACGTCATTTCTCCAATCTACCTTGGACCTATCTGTGCAAAACTCGCCGATTTAGCAGTCACTCCCTCAAACTTCAATCATCTTAGTTGAAGCCCTTTGGGATGGTTTCCCCACCCCAACCTGAAAGGGGCAAGGTAATTTGGACATCATGGTTTCACCTGGATCAGACCCTATAAATATGGAAGCAAAAAGTCGCGCGCATCTCTCAAAATGAAGGAATCTTATACTTCCAAACCTTTGAGTTCCGCTGAACTTGAAGCTGAACAGGGTTTTAGCCCCAAGTATAAATTGAAGGTTTCAGATGATTCCGCCAAGATGATGTCACTTGCGGCTGCCCCTATAAAGACCACGTCTGTGACTAGTAATATTTCCTTGAATTGTGAAGCGCTTCCCACTGATTCCCTCCTTGTTTTGGTGGAAGTAGAGAGTCCAGGTGAGTCTATACCTGAACTTAACCAAAAATATAACGAGGATAATGGGTTTTCTTTGCGCTGCATTTCCACGGTGCAAGCCAAAGCATTAAAATGGGCTTGGGGGTGATGGACCTGGATAACGATGCACACCAGACCCTCAGAGCAGGTATGGGGCCAATGGAGCCTGAAAACGCGTTTTATAATGTGAACATTATATCACAAAATGAGCCGTTTATTATCTCTTACAGCTTGGATGAGGACCCTATTCCTGTATATCAGATTACCCCTGAGAACCCTTGTTTAACCCCTACCATGATCTGGGGCACTCAGTGGAAAAAGATCTTCATATTAAATATGACAAAGTATATGCACCTGCAGAAGATGGGGTGGGATAACCATCTAGTACTAAAAAAAGCTGGGGTGGGATATGTGGCCTCAGTAGTAAGAGTGGCCAACTATCCATTCCCCTTCCATGATTCCAAACATACCCTGAAGGCTTGCTCAAGCCATAGGAAGAATTTTCAGGTGAGGTGGTGGAATTTTCTGCTTTGAATAAATCCCATTCTGGATACTTTTTATTGACTGCTACCCTTACATCCCCTTTGGGGAAGTTCAGCACAATGATTTTAGTGGATACCGGTGACTCTGAAGATTTTATGGACCAAGACCTTGCTGACTACCTTGAGCAGAGTTACTCGCCAGGTGGTATGGCTAGAGGTGGGGCTTCTCAAGTTATCCCTACGCTTAAAATCATGGGGTCATTGGGCTACCAGGTGGGCACCTATCTCCTGTCCGACCACTTCCAAGCCATCAAAAACCTATTTTACCCCATTATTTTGGGTGTAGAGTGGTGAAGAAATTTTGACGTCAGAACTAATTTGAAAGAAAACACCCTATTTTTGTCCTTAATAAATGGTCACAAGTTGATTGTTCCATTTGCTGATGCCCACTATCAGGGAAAGTTACCTCACTGGCCCAATGTTCACACTCTTAATCTTGCCCATTTGCTGAAGCCCTTAGTAAAGGTTCCCTTACCTTCCTGTTTGGAGGGGTTGGGATTTTCATTTGATGTAGCTTCAGCTAATGCACTACCTGATCATTCCAGAGTTTTATTGTGAGTTTAAGCTCACTGTGGATCTGGTGCGTATATCTTCCCCCATTTACCCATTGACTGTCTGGGAGGAAGAGGCTTTATATGTGTGGGTGAAGGAGCAGTTAGCCAAAGGTGCAATTTTTTAGTGTACCTCCCCTGTCTTCTCCCCGCTTCTCTTTGTAGAGAAGGCCAATGAAACTTTACGCCCTTGTGTAGATTATGGGAATTTAAACAATGTTACTGTACCAGACCTCCATCCCATCCCTTTAGATTCACAGATTGCGCGTTATGTAGAGAAGGCTAAAGTCTTCTCCAAGCTGGATTGCCTCAATGCGTTCAATCAGATCCAGATAAAGAAGGGACAGGAGTGGTTAACCGCATTCTATACCAGAAAAAGAATTTTCCAGTTTTGGGTCATGCCCTTTAGGCTTAAGAATGCCCTGCCATCTTTCAATGCCGCTTTGATGCTGCGTTGGGGGACTTGTTGGGGCTATGTGCAGTTGCCTACATGGACGATATCCTGGTGTTTCCCCTGATCATGAGTCACATGCAGTACACCTTCAGCAAGTGGTGGAGAGGTTAAAGGCAGCCCGCTTTATGCTAAAGATCAGCAAATATGAATTCTTCAAGTCCCAGGTCACTTTTTTGGGCAACGTCGTGTTTGACCAAGGACATATGATAACTCCAGATAAGGTGAAGGCGATTCGTGAGTGGCCCACCCCTACTTCAGTAAAAGAATTGAGGGGCTTTCTGGGGACGTGTACGTTCCTCAAGAAGTTCACACCTAATCTTTCTGAGGTGGCAGTACCCTTATATAAGGCTAGTGGTGCAAAAGTGTTCCAGTGGTCCCCCGTTTTTGAGGATGCTTTCCAGGCAGTGAAGTGCACACTGTTGTCCACGTCCATCCTTCGCCATGTTGACCCTGCAAAAGAGTTCATTGTGTCTACTGATGCTTCCAACTTCGCCATAACAGCTGCCTTGTTACAAGTAGGCGAAGATGAGACTGAGCATCCGGTGGGATATTTTTCTAGAAAAATGTCTCTTCCTGAGTTGAATCACGCCGTTTATGACAAGGAGTTACTAGCAGTGGTGGAGGCGCTGACTTATTGGCGTCACAACTTGCATGGCTCACCCCAACCTTTCCGTGTACATACAGATCACCATGCCTTGCTGTACTACCACGCTCCTCATGTCCTAACCCCACAGCAGACCCGTTGGCATGCGATTGCCCTTGCCCAATCTGCATTTTCTTATGAGTTTACCAAGGGCAATGAGAATGGTTTGGCGGATGCTTTGAGCTGCAACCCTGCTTTGGCCCCCAATATGAAGGAGGTAGAAGTTATAACACCCAGGTGATGATTCTGCCAGGTAAAACTTTGTCTCAACTTCCTGATTCCATGGCCAACACTCCAGCGCTTGCACCTCTGGAAAATGCAGAGGAATACAGTATGTTCAGAAAGGTAGTTCATTCTCAGCCATTATCAGCTGAATATATTATGGTTCTCGCTAAGAGCGCTCTGAATCAGGAGGGTTTATCAAGAGGGTATCATGTAAAGGATGAGATGGTGTGGTTTTTGGGACGCTTATGGGTTACTGCTGGACCACTGCCCTGGAAATCATCCAGGACCATTATGACAGAATCACCGTTGGTCATCTTGGGAAAGCAAAGGTCTTAGTGCTGATATGACGCATCTATAATTGGAAGGGCTTGCCTGCTCAGGTGGGACGGTATTGTAAAGAGTGCCTGATTTGCAATCAAATGAAACTCAATTGTCAACCGTTAGCATGTTTGTTGGTACCAGTACATAAGGTGGAAGGGCCCTGGACCTCCCTATTGGTGGATTTCATTGTGGAATTACCCGTTTCTGATGGTTATGATGCCATCATGGTGGTGGTGGACTGCTTTACAAAGTTCGCCCACTTTATTACTTGCAGAATGACAATAACCACGGCTGAGATGGCTAGGCTCTTTTTCACTCATGTGTTTGCGCTCCATGGGGTTTCCCAAGAAATCATTAGTGACTGGGGACCCCAGTTTACCTCTGTTTTTTGGGAAGAGTTGTTTAAGTCACTTCAGATTCTCCCATCCATTCAACTGCCTATTACCCCCAATTAGATGGGCAGACCAAATGAGTGAACCAGTGCTTGGAACAGTTTCTGCAGTGTTGCACTGCCGCGGGTCATTCAGATTGGGTTTCCCACCTTCCCATGGCCCAATTTAGCTACAACAACACTTTGCATTCTTCAATTGGTTGATCCTTCTTTTTCCCCAACCATGGTTTTAGCCCCACCTTTAACATGGAGCCCAGCTGTGGATCCAAAGTCAAAACGGTGGTGGACTTTTCTAGGACTATCAAGTAGGTCCACCAGGAGTTTCTACGAGTTTAGAGGCGGCAATGCAAGTATATAAGGAGAACGCCAATGGTAAGTGACAAATGGGTCCAGCGTACAAGGAAGGGGATCTTATGATGCTTGATGCTCATAACATCCCTATCAAGAAGCCATGCAAAAATCTGGGACCAAAGAAGATTGGTCCTTACCGCGTTGTTAGAAAGGTGGTCCATGCCTCATACCAGTTGGATCTTCTCTCTTTATTTAGGATTTTCTCTGTCTTTCATGAGAGCAAATTGACGTTGTTTAAGAGCCCCCACCTGAGACTCCTGAGGCTTATCTCATGGATGGGGCTCCAGAGTGGGAAGTGTAGGAAATAGTATTCTCCCACCGTGTTAAAAGAAGGCTTGAGCACCTGGTATTCTGGAAGGGATTTGACGCTGCAGAGAACAGTTAAGTACTGGCACATGACTGTGTACATGCCAAAGACCTGATTGAAGCTTTCCATAATCTTTTCTTGAGGCTTCAGAATCAAAGTCCAAGCCAGCCGTTGCTTCTATGAAGTTGTCTCCTGCGCATAAAAACTTCCCCTTACCAAACGCCCCTGGAGGGGGGTAGAGCTCAATAAAGAGGAAAGGGTAATGTCATGGTTGAATGACTTTATAGTAGGCACCAATACCAAGGATAAGGTTGGGTGGCAGGAGGACCAGAAGGTAAAACTTTAGACCCTCCCTGACCTCAAGAACACCTTAGACCAACTCTGGGTACAAGCCAAATATGCCCAGGTCGTACTAGTGAGGTGCAGAACGCCCAGCCTCTGGTATCATCCCAGGTGTTAAAACAGATGAGCTATTTAATTAACAAATATGGTTCAATTCAGTTAATTGAAGAACAGGGGTTCAAAACCCATTCTGTTTACAAAATTACACATTCAGGTAGAGTGAACTTCAATCAATTACTCGAGTGAAGACAGTTTCAGTGTATTCTACCAATTCAGGTGAAAGCATTTATCTATTGGAGCATCAAGGCTTGCGCCTGCTTCCGCAGACCCAGAATTACCCCAATGATGTTTAAATATGGTTTTTGTGACCAACAAGGAATGTTGGTCAACTTTTCACAAATAAACTTCCCCATTTTTACTACGTTTTATTTATGGTTCCTTGGGCAAACCTGGGTGCGGACCTCTTCAAGGAGGTCTCCAACTACATTGGCCACTACATACTATCACAAATAACAAAAGTTTCAGGTGCTCCCTTGGGACGATCAGGTCCCCTCCAGATCGAGGCATCCAAGCCTCCTAGCACCAATTTACACTTGATTATGGACTCACCTTTGGGGTCCACGTAAGTTTTGTCAATCCTTGGCTATCTTATCCTTTATACCGCGCTTTACACCCTTGCCTTGGGTCCCTTATGTACTGGCACCATTTGTAATGCCTTGTTTCCCATTCTCTTAATGGCTAGTTCCCTAGAAGTGTAGGTTTGCATCCCGCACCACCTTGTTGGGAATGAGAGAGTTACAGACACTCCCTTGACAGATAAACTGTTTCCAAAATTTTGGTAGCGCAGCAATAGCGCACTGATTAACGCCATTTAAAGTGTATTGAAAGAGCATTGTTAGCGTTCCATCCATTCAAACTTGGCATTCTTTTTCAATAACTCAAACAGAGGACCTCCAAACAGCTGAAGTTAAGGATGAAGCTCTGGTAGTAGCTGAACATTTCTTTAAAAATATCTATATGTCATGCTTAATGTTTGGAGTAGTCGTTTTTATGATTTCCTCCACCTTGACCAGCTCTGGTTTCAGCCCCTTTGAGTTTACCACAAACCTCAGGTATTCCAGCTAGTTTTTAAAGAAGCTATTTCTGAGGCTTAATCTTGATGTTAGCCTCAACAATCTGGCGGAATACCTCTTCTAGATGGTCAAGGTGCTCAGAAAAAGTTTAAGAGAAAACATTGATGTTATCAAGGTACTTGAGGATCCATGACAGCTTCAGGTCACCAAGGATAGTGTCCATGGCTCGTTGGAACATAGCCGGGGCATTACATAGCTCTTGAGGCATATGTGTCAGTTGGAAAAGCCCCTTGGATGTGATTATGGTGCATTTCTCCTGTTCCACTGTGGGCAACTTGATTTTCCAGTAACCCAATATCAAATCCATTGCCAAGAAGTAGCAAGCTCCTCCTAACCAATCTAAAGCATTGTCAATATGAGGCAAGTGATACAAGTCCTTCTTAATAATACTGTTGAGCTTCCAGTAGTCTATTATCACATAGTTGGTACCATCTTTCTTTTTTACAATCAGAACAGGTGAATCCCATAGACTCTTGAATGGTTCAAGCATCCCTTTCTCAAGCAGCTTATAGATTTTTCTTGGTGAAAACTTCTTAATCTGTCCTTAATCAGCGGATTGGCTGAGACCTTTATGGGGATGATCTCCTGTGTCCAATCGATGGGCCACTCCCTGAGCGCACCCTATAGCTTGGTCATCACTGGCAAAAATCTCCTTATAATTTTGAAATTGAGCTATCATCTGGTCTTTTTGTTCTTCCAATAATCCTATTAAATACTTCTGAAGCACCACTATCATTACGCCAGGATGCACCTTGACGATTAGACAAAATTAATCATAAAACACATACTTTTGAAACTTGAAGTACCTCCTCAACTGGTGTCAAATTAAATACGCCACTCTTTGATGCAGGCAGATTCGCAATGGTTCTTTCTGTAGATTTGCTAGAAAAACCTTGATCTCCCCACGTCCTGGAAGTATAATGCCTGGAGCCACGTGAGGCTCAAGCCACATTTGCTGATAAGGACCAAAGATCTCCCATAGAGCCTGGCTGGCACTTCCACCTCTAAATCATTGTTTACTATTACTTGGTGTCCTGAAAGAATGGATATAGGTCCAGAAGCTCTGAGAGGAAGCCCTTGATATTCATATATTTGCTGGGGAAGGGCCCAGGTCATGATCTTTAGTTGATGGTAGCAAACAAAAATCATCTTGACACCGTATGCAAAGTTGATATGTCACATGTGCACCAGATCATTTGGCACTCCTCTGAAGGTAAAGTAAATTGGGATCCGCTGCCCCATATTTTTGAAAGTCTCCACTGTCATACCAACAACAACCTAAAGTGTCGCATGAAGGCAGTTCTTAATTTTAGGTCATAATTATTGTTTGGCAGCAATATTGCTGAGGCTACAACGACAATTGAACCAAATTGCAAAGGTAGCGCGCTGTACTCTCCCTCAGAAATGTGCTTTCCACTCCAGCGGTTCCATACACCATTCAATGTTCTACATCAGGCTTTAACATCAACTTCACCACCAACTTAGTGGAAACTATGTTGACTGGGGCGCCCGTATCTATTATAGCACAGAATCAATTTTTTACTATAAAAATGTCAATGTATGTACGCTCAGAATAATAAG
>JAKSZP010005791.1:0-62236 GCA_022478985.1 Massospora cicadina | reverse complement strand
ATGGGATTTGGATTTCACACATATTGTATTTGAAGCTTCCCTTATGGGCATCAAATGTCGCTCCCAAAATCTTCAAATTATCTACTACTTTGCAAGGTAGTTATTTTCGTTGCAAACATGGAAGACATCATGCGATGCAAATTATGATAGGGCCAAAGGGCCTCTTGCAAGGCGATTATGGCATCAAAGTCGTCCAATACTTTTGCTCCAACCAGGATCTGCGACTCCTGGTTAAACCAATCCGCGAAGCTGGCTAGAGACTCATCTTTATGGAACTGGATTCCCATAAATTCCTGTTTGTGCTTCAACATGCACATCTGACTCCCAAGCTCTTTCTTGATGGCCGCCTTTGCCTCAGCATATGACCAGCTGTCCCCCTCCAGATGGAATAAAACTAAGTTCTGACAGTTGGTGTCTAGGCAACTCATGACTGTCAGCGCCTTTTGATGATCCCCATAGCCATAAATGGTCATATGAACAGTTGGAAAAATGCTGGGGCGTTATTCTGATGGAACGTTGGCAATTTTGGCGTTGCCTTAAATTCCTCTGAGTTATTTCTGGTCGATTCTCTCAGTTTGGCCACTCAGCTAACTTGAGGAGTGAATTTGGGCATCGTCTCTGAAATGGCAGCAAAAGTGGGCGGCATGTTCCTTAGAGTATTGAATTTCCCAAATATCATGTGAGTACTACTTTCTTGGGCATCACTTGCCATATCAGGCTCACAAGCACATCTGTGAGCTTTAAGTTCCTCCACCTGTTTGATTAGTCACTCTATATCAGCGCTGAAATTTCTCAAACAAACGCGATCTGCTTCTCACTCCATTTTCTGGTATAAGACCTCTCGAACAAGGTCCCCTACTTTCTTCTTCAACAGATTTACTTTCCCAAGTAACTCATTCCCAAAACTTGCAACATTATCTATCCCTTCCTCCACCCTGGCGACTCATTCTTCCAAGGCTGAAAATTCCTGGTGATCCACTGAGTTTAGGGCATTCTGGTTCGCAGTGGCTAACTCAGTCCACAGTTTGCATATCTCATCTTTGTACAACATTCTTATAAATTCTTCAACTCAACTATCCCCTATAGTTATCACCAAAACTGTAAAAATTTAATTGAGTAGTTATTTATTGATAGACACTAATAATCTTTTTACTGCACAGGTTCAGTTCCCTTGTGCACTTTGTCGTGTTGTATGGTATAATAAATTTATTGATAAAAAATAGTATGACAACTATTATCTGTAGTTGAGTATGAATTCTTATATCTCAGCCTAACGCTCAGCCAGTATTCCCAATTAAATACTTGTGATGTCATGATTGTAGGGATTTGTTCCCTCAATCTATACAACCCAATCTTCGCTGAGATTCCCTGGTGACAGTCTCTTTGGTCCAACACACAGTTGGCAGCAATCCCCAAATGTGTCTCCTTCTTCTCCAGATCTCACTCAGATCTTTACTCTTTTCTCTAAGAGTCTTCCAATTATTGAACACAGCAATAATATCCTTGAAAAAAATAGCACAATTGAAAGCTGATGATAGTTTACTGCTAAAAACTATATATCAGATGAAATAACTTAGAACTATATATCTTTAATATGATCTAGTTATCTGTTTTATATTATAGTGAATCCTAGGAATTTTAGTGGGGATTCAGTCGTCTAAACCTCAGCTGACACCTCTTCAATGATACGGCAGCTGTTGCCATTGAATAACCCATGCTCATCTCAGCACTGATGGTCTTTCCCATCCTAGCTATGATTCCATTGTTGGACATCCTTGAAACCTAAATGGAAAGAGTTGGAAAACGTGTCCCCAACGTTTTCCTCTTAATCCAAGTGAACCAACCATATTTGGCTAGCGACCTGATTAGGTAATGGGACCTATTACCCATTAAGGCAGGTCACGCACCAACTGATTGATTTTCTAGTTTCAGGCGGCATCACTCGCTTCACAACTTGCTACTCATTCCCAATCAGTTGGTGATGATGCCTGACTGATCCCAATTGGTACACCTGATAGTTAATCACTATCCAATGCCCCTATTTCGTCAGCAACTCTTCCTGGAGAGATCTCAAGTATTCATCCAAACCAATCCTCAATAGATATGACCAGGAGAATATCCCAAAATCCCCTGAACATAGTTAAACCAAAACTCGGGCCAACTGATTTCCAATTCACTTTGCCTTAGGAAATTTCCCCTAGCGATTCCTGGTAATCTAGCAGGCTGGGATTATGGGCAAAAATCCCAACAGGGTAAGAAATGTTTTAAAATATCTAGAAAAATGAAAAGGCAGATGATTGTTCACGTGGGCACCAGGAATTGTTCAATAATGGTCATAGGGGTTCAATTTCACCTCAGCGCTTTTAAATTAGACATAAGGACTTATTCATTCAGCGCCTCAGCCTGTAAGTCCTGCTATACTTTCAAGGGTGCGAAAATAATTCTTACTGACATCCTCTATGACTGCTTCTGAGGTGAAAGGTATTTTGTCTTTAAATTCCGCCATGAAGCTGATAAGTTTGTTCAGTAAACGTTTTATTCATTTGAGAGTGACTGTTTCATCCATCTTGAAAACTAAAGTTTGACCACTATCCTCTATGCATTTCTCAATAATCGCCACATAAGCTCTAGATTTTATTTAAATAGAAGTTAGTGGACTTTTTAATGAATAGGGTGGGGGACTCATTAATTTGGGGTTATAGTGGACTTAATTTGGGAGGAGCAGCACCCACTCATCGCTCAGCAAGGGTGTTCCCCAAATTTGCATTATTTAGGAAAGTAGTTCTCACATGTTTGTGACCTTCTTTGAATGAGAGGGGTGTAGGGTACTGTCCAGCCTAATGTCCGTGGTATAGGACCCTTACAGCACTTTTTCCTGGAACAGGGTCTACCCCCTCTAGGGCCTGTGCTAAGGCGTAGTTCTTAAGAAACAAGCAGAAGTTATTGGCCGCAAAAACATCACTTGTATTATGAGCGTGCAGTTGCTTTAAGATTTTGGGCATGGAAGTCTTTGTTCAGCATGATAAAGTTCATACAATACTGAGATGAAACATAGAAGTTCTCATACACTGGATATCCTTTCCATGCCACCAGGTAGTGAATCCCCATTTAACCCTCCGCGCATCCAAGAATTTCTCCACCTCAAACTTTTGGCCCTTCTACCAGGCTAGGGTTGACCTCCAACAGTTTTTCACTTTTGTATGGGGACAGTGTGGAAGCATAGAAGGATGTGTTTATCTTTCTTTGTGGCGAGAGTTCTACATGGAATGACCCATATACTAAAGCCTTGATAATGGAAAACAGCTCTACTAATTTGTAAGCCAGTTTTAGCATAGACCCTTGAGATAAAGCTTATTGATGTAACATATCATGAGGTTGCCATATGGTAGTTTGGGACTGCACGTCGTTTACAGTTTGTAAACTGTTTGATATCCTTGGCAGCTTTAATCAACTATCTCTGAACTTTATGGTGAACTTTTTTATTTATGTCACAAAGATGCTTGTCACCCTAATGTTCGTGCATATCTTCAGGCCAATTGTAAAGTTGAGGTTGTAACTTAGGTTATTATACATCAGTAAAATCCCTGTCAATGAGTAGAGGTAGTTGCATGCAAAATGGGATGTAAGGAGGTTGGCCGCCCAAATAATCTTGGATGTGATTGTCATGATTTGCAATTTTATGAATGAAGATTCTTAATAGAGGTCTCAACTTATTATTATTAAAACATTTAATGAATGCTGAATTATACTCCTTATTAACTTGTTTTGAGCCCATCCAAAACGTTAGGGATAATCCCAATAGATTAATTAATACTTAATCACCAGCAATTCATTCTAAGGATGAATAATTAACTAAAATTAACTAATATGTATTGATTTGACAACAGCAACTGAAGCTGAGTATATCAAAATAAATTTATTAATTTGAGTTCATAGCAGAATACCAGTTTGACGCTAAGAGTTAATCATATGTTCGTTTCAGAATTACTGGCAACTAAATTCCAAGATGATCCAGTCATATTGCTGGTGGACTACTGAGTTTCCAATAGTAGAGCAAGCAATGATCATCCTGACGTGTAAGGTTATAAACTACCAGAAACTAAAAGTTAGGTTTTGATAATGTTTACAATAAGAATCTTATTGGTCTAACTATTAGGGATTGATTCCAATGATAATTTGAGTCCTAAAAGTACTGGTGACTAAAGCTGAGGATAATTGATCCTCTATTTATTACTAATATTTGCAAATTGTTACGATCTTATTGGCAACCAATGACAAGAGTTTATCTAGTCTAGGCATTCATCTGCCTCTTATCACTTAATAAATTACCTCTTGCTATCCCTAACACACTCTTGCCTCCCACTTTTAGCCTTAGTACTTTAAATAGTGCGAGGCTCACTTCTAATAAACTTATCACTTATATTATTATAATTAGGGTGGTTAGCCTGGCAGGGTAATTACTGATTACACTCTAGTGCCAGTTATGTTTAGCACATGTTCAAAACATGTACTGGCTACAGAAAAATCTTGGTGTGGTAATTTGTCCTAAGGTCGACCCATCTTGATTACTTTTTTTATATTATTACTGGCCAATTTAACCATGCATTTCTACAGTGTCTAAAAATTTTCAGATTTTAATTTACTAATTTTAGATTTTATATTATAGATTAACAAAACCACTCAGCCAAATCTAATTTCTCAATCAAATCAATCAAAAACCACCAACCACTCAAGTAAACCTAACTGAACTTATCAAAACAACAAATAACTAACCACCCCTCAAAACTAAACTATGTCTTATTAGTTTGCCCAAAAGCCATTACCCACTTGGCCAGACAAAATAAACCTATCGAATCAATCAAATAACACCAAACTGCTACCCTAAAACATCTCTTTATACTAAAAATCATTGAGTATGCAATATATCTTCCAAACAACTAAATCAACTTCTACTTAACTTGCCAAGCGTATTTTATTAATTAGGTGAGCCAAATTAGGCAGGTTTTTAAAATATATAAACCTAACATCCAGATACTCATGCTTCGCTACAGTATTTAGTTTATCAGATGATAAGCTCACATTGTAGCCTATAAGCTGTGCCAGCACTACTCTCGAGCCACTCGGACTAACAGCTTCCCTGCTGCCCTCGTGGATAGTGAGCTGATTACCCTAACTACTTAATCTACTTAAGCTCTATTACTGAATTTTAGAGAGTTTCAGGTGAGCAATTTGGTGGATTATTAGATAATGTTCGCCAATTCTCACCCACTCAACCAAATAGATTAACCCATCAGGCTTAAAAATTTTCGATTTGATCTTATTTTAATTCTCACCCACTCACTCAAATATATTAAACTTATCAGACTTGATTAGCTTCAGGTGAGCAATTTGGTGAATTATTCAATAATATTTGTCAATTTTCATCTATTCACCCAATTAGATTGAACCAATTAGCCTCAAAGGATTCAGATGTCAGTCAGTCAGTACGTCAGTTCATTAGTGAAATTTTTTTATTAAGTAGATACTTAATTTAGTTAAAATTTTTATCTAAACCCTTCTCCAACAAGATTCTAGGTTGTGAACTTAGAGGGAACTTTAGCCCCCATTCTCTTAAGTAGAGTAATTTACTAAGCCTACTTCACCTGCCATATAAGGGAATTCTGGGCGGCACCAAGTGAGCAACCATATATGGCCACAATTCTGACAGTGGTATAGCATCTGATGTATTGCTCTAGTGATTAGTTAGTTTTCTCCATTTTTTTATCTAACTGCAGGTGGTATGTTGATTAATGGCATAAATTGATGTATTATTTCTCATAGGGTGCCCTAAAACCTTGAGGTGCGTAGCTCTTTGGTGCTAATCACCTCTTAAAGCACTATAAATAGTATAAAGATGTGAGGTATCAATATCCAAGTCATGTCCTTAAAAATGGTTGTCATCAGGAAGGAGATGAATATGGCTTATTTTGTGAATTGGTCTACAACTACCATAATCATTTCAAACTCTTGGAAAGTTGGTGATCACACAATGAAGTCCACCAATATATAGATTTAAATGTACCTTAAGTTCCTAGTGGGTATAGGATCCATTTTGATCCATTTTTGTCAAGTATTTTTCAAGCACAGATAAGGAAACGCACCACACAGACAGGAACATCTTATGTTAACTCATATGTGTTAGAGCTATTTTTGTCAAGTTAATACACTCCTTAACACTGAGGTGGCCCATGGTTAACTGGTCGTGATGTTTCACTTATGATTTGTAACATATGACCTTGGGTACCCATACTCATTCATAGAAGTAAATTAACCTATTTTGGATGTACCATCTGGTTAAGATCTTCTTTATAATTACTTTCTCTGTAGATCCTGCTCTTCTAGGGCAGCCATTTGTGTGACCAATGCTGCATCTAGAAGATAGGCCTCAGCGGTCTCTATGAGGGAGGTTGGTTTGCAGGGTTTTGTTTGGGTGGGGGGCTTGTGGTCAGCATTTGATTCTATGATAGGCCTAAATGGTGGGGTACAAGCTTTAGGGATATGGTATCGGTAATAGTGACCAGCGCTGTTGAAAACCTTACAAGATTATGCCTCATCCAAAATAATTTGATACTAGTGAATTAGTTGAGGATGATCCCCGATATGATTTAAATTTTTTAACAACTTGGAGGCTTTCATGAATGAAGCTCAGACTTAGCATTTGGTTATCCAGAGCTTTGTCAATGATTTTATGCTCCCATGGAGGGAGCTCTGAATTAATATTTAAGATTAGTTTGATGACTAGATTTCCTTAATTTATTGAGGATGGTCCTCAATAGTTTAGTTTAGTTTAGTTTACCAGCTCAAGGGCATGATTGCCTAACCTGAAAATAAGTCAAAAGAAGCTCCAATCTATGGCATGCTGAAGCTGAAGGTCCATCAAGATTAAGCTGTGCTCTGGTTAAGGATGCTCAAAATTCTAATAGGAGGGTAATAGGATGCAAAAATACCATATATAATTATAAATTATTTCCCTAAAAGAGGATCTTGCTCTTGGTTGTACAAGATTTTACTAGTATTGCTTTAGTTATAGGACGGAAGTGACTAAGTATTATAGTTGAACAAAGATCAAGACATAGCTGAACTTTACAGCTCAGACTCGTTCTTACAGTCATCATGTAGGAGGTTGTATTAGTGAAGAAAAAAGCCTCATAAACCTGTGCAGTGACCACTTTTCAACAAGTGGTGCTCACTACAGGGAGGTTTCTGGACCATCTTTACCCATAAGTCATTGAGTTAAGAGAATGAGCTCGAATTGATTGTATGAGGTGCCCATGTTAATCCTGAAGAGTGCAGAACTTCCAAATTGCATATTTTAGAACTTGTGGTTAAAAGTCTGCTGTAAATATTTTTAAGTCAATCTGCTATCTCATTAAGCATAATAAAGTGTTTAAAGAAGAATTTATGATGCTTCAAATTTTAGTGCCATGAAGGCTCAAAACCCAAGCTGAGGTTTAGAAAAATTGACTGAGTTATCAGTATAAAAGTTGAAATCTATACACTTTGTATCACATAATCAAGGAGAGGCATTGCGGGATGAGTTGCTGCAATGGAGGGTATTATGATGAAACAGGGTTTGAACATGATCAAGGCACAAGCTCAGGCTATGCTGTTAGGAAAACCTTGGACAATAATGCAGAAAATCACCAGATAACCAAAAAATTGGAGGACCTATGGTGGAAGTATCAAAGTGAAGGTATAGAATTCTGGCTGTAATAAGTGGGAAAAGACCATCGCCAATCTTTTGTTTAAGTTATAAGGGGACACCAGCCATTATCATGAGGATCCTGGAAGCATATCTGTTTTAAACAGAAAAAGTTCCTCATCTTCAAATGACAGTTCCATTGATTCTAGTCGTGGAGCTCTACAGAAGGCACCTGGAACCATGGCAGCTTACCCAGTATGTCGTTCTCCCTTTTCAGTTTAACTACCAGCCAATGGGCACAAATTGACAGTCATACCCCCAAGACCATGAAAATTTTGGCCAACTCCAAAACTGACATAGTGAAAGAGAACCAATATTACCGCATTCTTCAAGTTGTTTGAGATGGCCATGGTGGAATGCGGGGATCACCAAAAGGCAGTTACCATGGTCAACTTCCTTGACATGGCAAGCCAGAATCTCATTCTACCCCAATTAGCCACCAGAAAATGGACTTATAATGAAGTAAAGGTTGCAATCATGGGAGAGCTCTGAGGTCTGGAGCACCTCACCAACTAAAAACACTTGTTACTAGTTATTTAATTATTCTAAGATGAGTTTTTTAAATGCTCTGCTAATCAATTCTATCAGGAGGCCCAGATAATTGCTGGTGCAGGAGCATTGACCAATTTTGGCGCTCTGATTGACATCAATACAGCTGGGAGGATACACAGCTAAATTTGGACATGATCTCCGTGTTGAACATGGATATGAATACAGCAAAAATGGTCAAATTTTTGTAAATTTGTAGAGCCACCTTTAATGACACCAACGAGAGCTTTTACAATGTAATACTGGCTATATGGGTTATGAGGAGAAATAACCAATTAAAAATCAAGTGGTACCAACTCTGAAGGTCAAATTAATTCATTTAAAGACTCTGAAGAAGTAAATTATGAAATCAGGTCATCTGTTACCAGCGTGGCAAGTATGGTTACATTTTGAAAAACTGTGATATCAAACCTGACCAATTTAATAATGTGTTTTTTACCAATGAGCAACTGTCTTATTCAGGAAAAGATTGGATGGAGTAGATGTGGAACAGTCTACCTTCTCCTTCAATAATGTTCCCACTAACATTGTTTTTGTGGGTAATCGATTGCAAGCAAAGACCATTGAGACTAAAATTGTTGAAAAAGTGGCGCAACTGTATTTAAATATTCTCAAGCCTGACAGCGCATCAGGAGCCAATTGTCCTTTTAACTTGTTAAAGTTTTGATCCCCATGGCTATGATCAAGGAGCAATTACATGAGGTAGCTAAAAAGCTTTCCAAATCATTTACTTTATCAAATGATGCCACCATTTCTCTAATTAAACAATGTTTTCTTATTCTGATTGCACTTATTTAGATATTTGGATGAATTGTTTAAGTTCAAACCATCATTAATAGTGGGGCTCCAATATTATTGTTTCTATGAAATCCTTGAAAAGTTAAGGCGTGCCCCAATGGAGATTATAATAAAAGGTTTAAGGATTAGTGGGACTTTATACCACTACTTCTCAGGCATATAGTGCCTTGCCTTTACAATTCAGTTCCCTTCTTGTTACTGCACCGGCCATAGTTTTGCCTAATCAGAATTATGAAATATTGATCAGCACTAACTTCTTGTGGTAGTATGGGGTCCAATGCGCTTATCAAGAAATACTATTGAAATTTTTGGGGCAAAAGTTGCCATTGTTCTACAAACCAAAAGGGTATCCATTTTTAACCAAAAAAGAAAAATTATACCAGTCTGGTCTATGCAGATGAGGTCATACCCATAAATCATTGACAGACTGCTATTTGTTTCTAACCACCATCTGCCTAAATTGAAGAAAGTTTGGGGATCCCTTTAAGGCGTGAACGCAGATGGTTGTAAATTCCAAAGAACAGGCATCAATGGTTAAGACTTATCTTGGACACTCCTGATTAACCGTATGAGGAAACCATGCACCCTGAAAAAAGGACACACTGAACCCCATTGAACACCTGGGGTTTTAATTCTTAGTCCTGGAAAAATTTTAGGTACTGGTCGTCAACTTCTTGAAAAGACCCATACAGATAGAAAAAAAGTAGCGTCCTATAATTTATTTAGTTTTACTATGGAATTAAAATCTTTTCAAACCTTTGGTCAGTTGAAAGGAATAGGATTACCCAATAAAGATGGAATCCATGGCAATCCTTGCTTTATTCTATTGGGAAAGAATGACGGGATCTCATAAGAACAAAAGGACTATGTTTTAAATTATTTGAACAGTACTCTGGATTGTTCACACAAGACGATTATGATCTTGGCTGTGCTAAAGGGATAGTTTATAATGTTGAAGCTGGAGTTCAACTGCCAATTTGTATGAGACCAATTTGATGTTTGTGGAAAGTGAGGCAATAGTTGCCATTGAAGTTACTAAGCTACTTGACATGAGTTGTTAGTCCCTCATCAAGACCTTGGGCAAGTTAATATTAATTGAAAAAAGAAGGACAGATCCAACTAGGTTGTCATAGATTTCTGTTAGCTAGATAAGATAAAGAAAAAGACTCATATCCACTTCTGCGGATTGATGACACTCTTGATTGCTTAGGAGGGGCTCAAATTTTAAGCGGTAGATCTCATATACATGAGTACTGGAAAATTAGCTTACCTAGAGAGGATCAGAAAAATGTGTGCTATTTTCTGCAATGGAATATATCAGCTGATGCAAATGCCCTGAAGTATCTTTAATGTGCCAGTGACGTTCTAATGAGCAATGGATACTATGTTAGCTATATGAAGTTGTCATGTGTTCTCATCTAATGAGATGATATTAGTGTTTTCAGCCGCACCTTTACAGATCACCTTGAATAATTAGAGGAAGATTTCAAAAAATTTGCAGCAGCAAATCTGAAAATAAAGCCCTGGAAAAATGTCACTTTTTAAAAGTGAGATCAAATACTTGGGATTCATTGTTTATGCTAAGGGGCTACGCCCTTAAAAACTCAAGGTTGAGGCAATTAAATTCATGTTCTAACTGAAGAGAGTTATGATGTGCAGGTATTTTTTGGGAATAATTGGATATTATCACTGATTCAGTAAAAAAATTTGCTTCTATTGCTGAGCCACTTTTTTAGTTGTTGAAGGATCTTAAGAAAGGTTTTGTGTGGAATAAGGAACTATAAGACTCTTATAAACCCTTAGGATAAACCTGATAATAAAATTGTTCTTTCAATATCCAAATTCTAATTGACCTTTTATTATAAAAAAAGATGTGTAATTGATGGAAATTAGTGCCATGTTTTCTCAGGTGGACGAATTTAGTGATGAACACCCAGTAGCATAAGCAAGTCATGATGTAAGGAGAGTGTCTATAACTCTCCTGTTTCCAGTGTGGTGGTGCCTGGTTCACAGAGCCAACGCATGGAAACTATCTGTTAGTATCAAAGTTACTAGAGACCAGCAGAGGGTGCTAGAGCGATAATAACTTAAGGGAAAAAGTGCGATCATGATAGCAAACAACAGACCAAAGACGTCGTGGTGAACAAAGTGGAAAGGGGCAAACGTACCATGTTGGAGGGAACCTGTGCAACCCAATGGTGCACGAGTTGAAATTTAATTAAATCTAGACTAAGGTGGTTAATGTAGTGAGACCTCCTCAAAGAGGTAAGCGCACAGGAGTACTAGAGATAACATAAGAAAACCTGGAAAAATGGGAAAATATTTATTAGGAAGTTGGCCAAAAAGGAGTGTTGGTCATGGGAAACAGAATTAAACTCCATCGGGGAAATATGGGGTTTACTGAAGTGGGCCCAAGCACTGACCCACCAATAGGCAAACACTACCATCCAAATTGGTTGAATATGCCAAAACCAACTTCACTCGAGTAATTGATTGAAGTTGGATCTGACCCAGACGCGTCATTTTATAAATGGAACAGATTTCAAAACCCCATTCCTCAATTCATTGAATGGGACCGTCTGCATTAATTAAGTAAACCATTCATTTTAATGCCTGCGCCGATGTAAGGGGCTGGGCATTTAACATCTCACCAGTACCACCCTGGGCATATTTAGCCTGTACCCAGCGTTGGTCTAGTGTATGCCTGAGGTCAGGGAGGGCCTAAAGCTTCACCTTGTGGGCCTCCTGGCGCCCAGCCTTATCCTTAGGGTTAGTCCTCACTATGATGTCATTTAACCATGACATTACCCTCTCCTCCCAATGGGGCTCAACCCCCCTCCACGGGCTTGCGCAAGGGAAAAAGTTCTTGTGGGCTGGAACCAACTTCATGGTGGCAACGATTGGTTTGGATTGAGAACCAGCAGCCTGGGGAAATGCTTGTGGTAGGATTCAATCAGAACTGGGCATACACACAGTTGCATGATGGAACCCAACTGTTCTCTGCAGCAACAAAACCCTTCCAGTATACCAGGTACTCAAGTCTTCTTTTAACGCGATGAGAGGCGACTATTTCTTCCACTTCCCACTCTGATGCCCCATTTATGAGATAGGCCTCCAGAGTCTCTGCTGGGGGCACTCAAAAAATGTCACTTTTCTCTAATGAAGAACTGAAAAGATCTGAAACGAAGAAGGAAGATCTAACTGGTATGAGGCATGGCCTACCTTTTTTAACAACGCGGTAAGGGCCAATCCTCTTTGGTCCCAGCTTCTTGCATGGTTGCTTGAAAGGGATGTTACGAGCATCAAGCATCACGAGATCCCCTTCCTTGTATTCAGGACCCACTCAGCGCTTCCCATCAGCGTTCTCCTTATAAATGTAAGTCCAGGGGAACGTCTCAAGTGTGTCGATTGGGCCCTCTTCCCATTTCCAAGCAAAAAGGCTCTAAAGAGGGTGACCGTACCCCTCGTCACCCAGGGTGATCTCACCCATGTGGAATATGAGTGCTGGGTAACAGCTCTTCCTCTTTGGATCCCTCCCCTGGCGCCCACACTCACCTCCCCTGAACTTGTATGCCTGATCAGGGAAATTTGCACCAAGATTTCTGAAATGAAGATGATCAGTCCAAAAATGAGTGGAAATGAGTCCGATGATTGGGATCCACATAGTCAAAAAGGAATGAAGATTGACTCATCAGCCAGAATAACCAACAGTTTAATTCAGTCAACACCTTGATCATCAAAATTAACCCCCTCCCAAAATTGTTAGAGATGATCCCCAACGTGCAGGTAGCAGCATTGGACACCATTGGCAATAGTTCGAAGCTCCCTTCCAGCCAATTGGGCATTATGGCTGACACAATAATTTTAACTGAACAAATGGCCCAGCGACCAGGCACGTTCAGGTTGGGCATCCTGAACCCGTTCCTAACCAATTGGGACCACCCCTACGTGGGGTGGCCTTGGGGGATTCCTGTTGCTCATCAGGCTAGACGCCATCACGCCTACCACCAGAAACGCAGTCAAGTCTTAGTTCAGGCGTTTGAGGTTGAACCGACAGATACTTGGCTTGCCACCAAATCCTTCAATGTTGGTTCCCAGTGAACTTATATGCCTCATTCCCAAATAATTCGCTGGTTAGTTCAAACTTGAAGAACCTGATCGCAGCTTGTTTTCTCTCCAATTGACCACTATTTAAACAGTAGCATTGCACTGAGAAAATTGTTAGTCAATTTTACTTCTTTAAATTTTCCATTAAAACATTCCCCAAAAATTATTTTTTATGTTGAAATCTAAACCGCCTTTTCCGCTGACACTTATACATGCCTTGGGGTTAACAGACATTCTTGTCTGGTATTCTATTATGTGCCTTTACAAGATTCTGGCTCACCGGCACTTATTGGCGAAACTCCTTTCCAGTTTCATATCTGTCATACCAGCAGCAGTGCCTTTGTCATTCTGGTTTGCCATTTGGGTGCTCCGAGACCTAAGCTGGCAGGCCAGTCTAATTCTTACTTGCTGTTTGCCTGACATAATTGACCAACCATTATTCCTAACCATTTCCGCCACTCTCATAGATATTGGCATAGCATTGGCCCCTCCTTTCCAACTAAACCAGGTTGTAAAGAAGAATTTTCCTGTCCATAATAGCTCAGTTCCACTCAAAACTTTAAACCCATACCCTTTAGTTGCCGTGGCTATTTTACCCATGTCAGTAGGATCTGACACTCCGACTGGCAACGAGTTTACCCCCCCCCTATGAACCTAGCGGTTTCCCCTGAACCCACTACCATCTCTTTAGTATCGCTGGATTCATCCACAATTACCAATAAAGAACTTCTCTTACTTCTTATTACCTATAAAGATTAGTGTTGGGTCCCATCATGTCTCATTTAAGGCCCTGGTGGATACCGGAGCTGTGGGCAATTTTATGAGGGTTGAACTGGCCTAACAATTGTAACTTGACCTGGATGCAGGCCCTTCAGTGATGGTTGCAACATCAGCTTCCCAAATCTCATATTGGTTCGCTGACCAGTCACATTTTCAGTACACCAGTTCAGCTTCTGTGATCAATTTTCGTCTATGCCAAACTTGGTGTTTCCGGTGATCTTGGGAGTGAGATGGTGGCGCTGGCAACATGTCAAGATCCACCTAGAGTCAAAAATGCTGTTGTCTGATAATGATCAACTGAAGGGTGAATTTCCCCTGATTGACAATCATAAGAAAACTCAAGGTCGTAGTTCTATCACCTCCTTCATCTCTCCTGCGGGCATACCATCCAATTTTCCAAAAAAGTTTAATGTGCTACCAAAGCATTTTCAATTCTGAAAAGGTGGATCATCTGCCTCCTCACACTAGATTTGACTGTGGATTTTGTACGACGGTGGATCTGGTGAATATCAACTGCCCATTGTATCCCCACACAGCATAGGAGGAGGCCGCACTCAACACTTGGTTGGATGATATTTTGAAAAAAAGATGGTTGTTTAAGGAGACATCGCCAGTTGCATCTTTCATCGTCTTCACCAAAAAAGCGATGGTTCTCTTCATCCCTGCGTGGACTATGGACACCTAAACAAAATTACGGTTTCTGACCCCTACCTCCTGCCCTTAGAGCAGACAATAAGCCAAGCAATCACCAAATCTCAGGTGTTCTCCAAGATGGATCTCGTAAACACTTTTAACCAGATTTGAGTAAAGAAGGGCCAAGAGTGATTAACAGCAATCCGGATGAAGTGAGGCATTTTCCAATTCCGCGTAATGCCTTTTGGGTTAAATGCTCCCACTACATTTCAATGTATGATTAACAATGTACTAAGTGACCTCCGGTTTTCTTATGCAGTAACATATAATGACAATATTCTGGTTCACTCCCCGACTCCTGAACAGCACGCTATTGACTTGGAAGCAGTCATGGCCGCCTTTCATAGGGCAGGCTTGTTTGTTAAGCCTTCCAAATGTAAGTTCTATAAGAAGGAGGTTACTTTTCTCGGGAATATCATCCTTAAAGATAGCTATGTGATTCCTCCCAATAAGTTAGACGCTATCTGAGAATGGCCAACCCCAACAACCCAGAAATAATTATGGTTTTTCCTGGGAACCATCATTTTCTTGAAAAAAATTTCCATGGCACTTTCCCAGCTTGCTACCCCGCTCCACCCCCTTACATGAAAGAATGTACTGTTTCGCTGGACCCTTAATGCCAACAGGCGTTTGAATCAAAAAAAGAGGTGTTTTTATCCCCTCTCATTTTGAAACATGCGGATCCCACCAAGCCATATATTGTTGCATGTGATGCCTCCTTGGTAGCAGTGGGGGCGGTGTTTCTCCAAGAGCACGATGGCTTGAAACATCCTATCAACTATTTTTCCTGAAATTTTACCTCTATGGAGCAGTCTTGGGCCATCTAAGACAAGGAGTTGGCAGCTATATCATAGGCATTAACTCATTGGAAGTACCTGTTACAGGGGTGCTCAACATTAGTTAACAGTCCTCATGGATCACCAGGCTCTCTTGTATTTTCGTAAACCCCAAAAATTGGCACATTGGCAGGCACAAACCTATTGGGACCTGTGCAGTTTCAATTTCAAATATGAATTTGTAAAAGGTGTGATTAACATACTTCCCGATTTCCTCAGCTGAAACCCCGCCCCCACTGTCCCAAAGATTCAGAAGAAGTGGATCTCATTACATTATTCCTGCTGCCCAGATTTTGCATTTATTACTCATCGTCTCTTCTGCCACCCTTGCCCCTGACGCCCCACTTGTTGCTCAGGTCTTAGCCAGTCAAATAACCTGTCCTGAAGGGGTGGAGTTATTCAAGCAACTGACCCTTGAAATTCATAAACACTCTCTGTACTCCTTGGTGGAGGGGCTCATCTATTTTAGGCTGGGAATTTGGGTTCCCCCTCTCTTCTGAGCCGTGGTATTTTGTGAGCATCATGACCCTCCCACAATCGGCCATCTGGGCAAAAAAATACTTTGAACTGATCAAGCGAACCTATAACTGGGTGGGATTGATGAAGAAAGTTCCAATTTGGATCACCAATTATATTACCTGTGCTCAGGCAAAGTTGGACCACTCAGGAAAGAAGGGACTCCTACACCCATTACAACAGGTGGAGGGCCCCTTGTAAAAATTTTACTCTTAGGAGTTGATTATCGGAGGTCAACCCTAGTAATCTTTCTACTGCACAGGTTCAGTTTCCTCGTGCACCTCGTGTTGTAAGAATATATATAATCTGATAATAGTATGATGACTATTATCTATAGTCGAGTTAGAATTATCCTTAGGCCCAACGCTTCAGCCAGTATTTCTGATAATACTGAATATTGCACTCTTAGGTTTTGTTCCCTATAGTCCTGTCCACTTGATCTTCATTAAGATCCTCTGATGACAGTCCCCTTTGACCCAACACACAGTCAGCAGCAATCCCTTAGCCATGGTTCCCTTCATCTCTAGATCCCCGCTCAGATCTCTACTCTTCTCTGAGAGTCTACCAATTATTGCCTTCTGCAATAATACTTTTGAGATGGAATCTTCACGCTATATGCTGATAGTCTAACTATAACTCAAATCTACAGTCAAAATAATAATTTTCTTTATTAGCTCTTTTTTGACCATAAATTTGTGTCAATCAGTGAGTATTATTCAGTGTTTTACTTTTTTTTATTATAGTGAATTCTAAGGAAATTTATAGGAGATTCAGCTGTCTAACCCTCAGTTGACACCTCTTCAATGAAATGGCAGCAATTGACATTGAATCACCCTTCCTCGTCTTGACAGTGATGGTCTTCCCCATCCTGACTAGGATTCTGACATTAGACATCCTCGAGACCTCAAATGGAAAGAGTCAAAAATGTATAATTAACATTTTCCTTTCAATCCAAGCAAATCATCCATAATTGGCTAGCAACCTGTTTTAGATAATGTGACTTTTTACCCATTATGGCAGGTCACTTCATGAACCAATTGATTTGCTAGTTTCAGGTGGCATCACTCACCTCGCAGCTCATTAAACATTCCCAATCAGTCAGTGATGAAACCTGACCAATCCCAATTGGTACACCTGATAGTTGATTACTATCAGATGCCCTTATTTTGTTGGCTGCTCCACCCGATGAGATATTAGGTATTCATCTGGGTTGATCCCCAATGGACATGACCAGATAAATATCCTAAACTCCCCCAAACGTAGTGCCTCCAAAATTTAGGTCAACTGATTTCCAATTCACCTTCGCCTTAAGAATTTTTCCCCTAGCGATACCAGGTAATCTAGCAGGCTGGGAATATGAGCAAAAATCCCAACACCCATGGACGTCAATGTCTGCGGACTACATTGTCAAACTCCCCTGTTCTAATGGGTTCACAGCAGTGATGGTGGTGGTTGATCACTTCACAAAATTTTCCATTTTTATTCCCTGTACTTCTGCGATCACATCTGAAGAGACTGCTCAGCTCTTCGTACGCCATGTGTTCTTGATGTTTGGTCTCCCACAGGAGATCATCAGTGACAGTGGGCCCCAATTTACAGCGTGATTTTGAATTCAGCTATTATCCACCCTAAAGATCACCCGCTGTCACTCCACCGCTTACCACCCATAGTTTTATGGGCAAACTTAGCGGGTTAACAAAATTTTGGAACAGTATTTGCGCTGTTACACTTTGGCCGCCCAGGATATTTGGGCCTATGACCTCCCTCTCTCCCAGTTCACTTATAACAATGGTACTCACGCCTCTACAGGGTTTTCTCCCTATGAAGCAACGTTAAGTTATAACCCCTCCTTTTTGGTCAGTCCTTGTATACGCCCAGAGGTTCCTGTTGCCGCAGACCACGTTGAGCATATCTGTTTGACCCAGTCTTTTAGTACAGGAGCACTTCTCAAAGGCTATCGATGATTATAAATGGTTTGCAGATCACAAACAGCTTCCAGGTCACAATATTGTGGTAGGCTCTCACGTCATGTTGGACACCCACCATCTGCAGATGCTGGTACCATCCCATAAGTTTACAAGCAAATGTTCGGGTCCCCACCTGGTGGAGGAAGACTTAGGCAATGGTGCTTTCCAGTTGAAACTGCCAGCTCATTGGAAACAGCATCCTGTCTTCCATGTGTCTCTGTTTCCCCATTCAAGGGGATCGTCCCCGTGGAACCTGAAACTATTGTGATAGAGGATGTGTAGGAAGCTGAGGTGGAGAACATCTTGGCATCCCGCAAATCCAAGAGGTCAGTTCAGTATCTCATGGCTTGGAAAGGGTATCTGGCCAACAATGAACAGTTGGGTCAAGGCTCGTGATTGCGCTAAATGCATTGAGCTAGTTGATGCGTTTCACAAATCTCGCCCCAACGCCCCTGTCCCCCCCAAAAGGTCATAACGGTCATGGTGATCAAATTTACCAAGGTATACAAAAATGTGGCCCTGGTGCAGTTTTCTGGCGGTGGTGCTCTTCCTTTGGAAAAAAAGAGTATTGTAAGTACAGGGGAATGTCCCCTGCGTGTCAATTGGGCCCTCTTCCTGTTTCCAAAAAAGGCTCCAAAGAGGGTGGCTGTACCCCTCATCACCCAGGGTGATCTTGCCCACATGGTAGACGAGCGCTGGGTAACAGCTCTTCCTCTTCAGATCCCTCTCCCGGTGCCCACACTCACCTCTTCTGAACTTGTATGCCTGATCAGGGAAACTTGCACCAAAATTGCTGAAATGAAGTTAATCAGTCCAAAAATGAGTGGAAATGAGTTCGATGATTGGGATCCACATAGTCAAAAAGGAATGAAGATTGACTCATTGGCCAGAATCACCAATGGTTTAGATTCAGTCAACACCTTGATCATCAAAATTAACATCCTCTCAAAATCGTTGGGATGATCCCCAACGTGCAGGTAGCAGCATTGGACACCATCGGCAATAGTCTTAAGCTCCCTTCCAGCCAATCTGGCGTTGCAGCTGATGCAACGCTTTTAACCAAACAAATGGCCCAGCGACTGGGCATGGGTGGGTTGGGCATCCTGAACCCGTTCCTAACCAATTGGGACCACCCCTACGTGGGGTGGCCTTGGTGGATTCCTGTTGCTCATCAGGATAGACGCCATCACGCCAACCACCAGAAACGCAGTCAAGTCTTAGTTCAGGCGTTTGAGGTTGAACTGACAGCAACTTGGCCTGTTACCAAATCCTTCAATGTTGGTTCCCAGTGAACTTATATGCCCCATTCCCAAATAATTCGCTGGTTAGGTTAAACTTGAAGAACCTGATACCAGCTTGTTTCCTCTCCAATCGTTCTATTTAATCAGTAGCATTGCACTAGAAAATTGTTGGTTGATTTTTCTTTTTTAAATTTTCCATTAAAAACCTTCCCAAAAATTTAGTTTATTATGTTGAAATTTAAACTGCCTTTTCTGCTGACACTTATACACGCCTTGGAGTTAATGGACATGTTTGTCTGGTATTCTATTATGTGCCTGTATGAGATTCTGGCTCACTGGCAGTTATTAATGAAACTACTTTCCAGTTTCATATCTGTCATACCATCAGCAATGCCTTTGGCATTCTGGTTTGCTGTTCAGGTGCTCGGCACCTAGGCTGGCAGGCCAGTTTTCTTATTTGATGTTTGCCTGACAATACACTTGCATTGCCGCCTCCAAGCTTGTGGAAACCTTCTAGTGGACCATCTTGATTGTCTTGGCAAAGTCCACCGCCGCTCCAACCTTAGACCCACATCTGGGCTCCGTTTATAGGTGGGGTTAAATCCATGGCTGGCGAAAAAAAGGGAACAACTGATTGAAGAATGCAACATGTTGTTGTAACTAAATTGGGCCATAGGAAGGTGAGAAGCCCAATCTGAATGATCCACAGCAGTGTAACACCGCAGGAGCTGCTCCAAGCACTAGTTCACTCATTCAGTCTGCCCATCTGATTAAGGGTGATAGGCAGTCGATTGGCAGGGGCAAATCTAAAGAGTCTTACACAACTCTTCCCAAAAGACAGAGGTAAATTGGGGTCCCCGGTCACTGATAATCTCTTGGGGAACCCCATGGAGCGCAAACACATTCGTGAATAAGAGCCTAACTATTTCAGCTACGGTTATTGTAGTTCTGCAAGGAATGAAGTGGACGAACTTTGTAAAACGGTCCACCACCACCATGATGGCATCATAACCATCAGAGGCAGGTAATCTCACAATGAAATCAAGCTAGAGGGAAGTCTGGGGGCCCATCAGCCTTTTGGACTGGTACCAACAACGCCGCTAAAGGTTGATGATTGGGTTTCATCTGATTGCAGACCAGGAACTCCTAACAATACCGTCCCACCTGAGCAGGCAAGCCCTTCCAATTGTAGGTGCGACATATCAACTCCAAGGTCTTTTCTTTCTCAGGATGACATATGGTGGTTCCATCATGATGGTCCCAGATGATTTCTATGTGCAGTGGTCCAGCAGGCACCCAAAGGCGCCCCTGAAACCAAACCATCTCATCCTTTACGTGATAACTCCTGGATAAATCCTCTTGATTCAGAGCGCTCTTTGAAAGTACCATAGTATATTCAGCTGACAGCGGCTGAGAAAGGACAACCTTTCTGAACATACCATACTCCTCCTCATTTTCCAGAGGTGCAAGAGCTGGCCCGGAGCTGGAGGAGAAGGAAGTTGAGACTGAATTTTATTTGGAGGAATTATCGCCTGTGTGTTGTGGACTTCTACCTCCTTTGGATCAAAAGCTAAAGCAGGGTTGCGGCTTAAAGCATCCGCCAAACCATTCTCCTTGCCCTTGGTGAACTCATAAGAAAACAGCAAATTGGGCAAGGGTCTCATGCCAATGGGTCTGCCATGGGGTTAAAACATGAGGGGCGCGGTAGTACAGCAAGGCACGGTGATCTGTAAATACATGGAACGGTTGGGTAGAGCCATGCAAGTGGTGACGCCAATATGTCAGCGCATCCACCACTTCTAGTAACTCCTTGTTGTAAATAGCATATTTCATCTCAGGCAGAGACATCTTCCTAGAAAAATATCCTACCGGATGCTCTATCCCATCTTCGCCTACTTGTAATGAGGCGGCCACTATGGCGAAGTTGGAGGCATCAGTAGAGACAGTAAACTCCCTTGAAGGGCTGACATGGCGAAGAACAGACGTGAACAACAGGGTGCACTTCACTGCTTGGAAAGCATCCTCCAAAATGGGGGACAAATGAAGCACTTTGGCACCACTAACCTTGTATAAGGGAGCTGCCACCTCAGAAAGATTGGGTGTGAACTTCTTGAGAAACATAAACGTCCCCAAAAAGCTCCTCATTTTCTTGACCAAGGTGGGGGTGGGCCACTCACAAATAGCCTTCTCCTCGACTGGAGTTGTCATGTGTCCTTGGTCAAACATGACGTTGCCCAGAAAAGTGACCTGGGACTTAAAGAATTCACATTTAATGATTTTTAGAGTATGGCGGGCGGCCCTCAACCTCTCCACCACTTGCCAAAGGTGTACTGCATGGGACTCCTGATCCAGGGAAAGCACCAGGATATCATCCATGTAGGAAACCGCGCATACCCCCAACAAGTCTCCCAAAGCAGCATCAATGCGGCGTTGAAAGATGGCAGGGGAATTCTTAAGCCCAAAGGGCATGACCTGAGACTGGAAATTCCTTTTATGGTGTGGAATGCGGTTAACCACTTCTGGCCCTTCTTCATCTGGATCTGTTTGAACACATTGAGGCAATCCAACTCGTAGAAGATTTTCGCCTTCTCCACATAGCGCACAATTTGTGAATCCAAAGGGATCGGATGGAACATCGATGAATCCCCCCCTCAGGTTGGGACCATCTAGTACTGAAAAAAGGGATGGGATGGAGGTCTGGTACAGTAACGTGGTTGAGGTTCCCATAGTCTATGTACGGGTGTAGAGTACCATCAGCCTTCTCAACAAAGAGAAGGGGGGAGCAAACAGTAGAGGTCCACTGAAAAATATTGTCTTTGGCTAACTGCTCCTTCATCCACACATCTAGCACCTCTTCCTACTGGATGGTTAAGGGGTAAATGGGAGACAAAATACGCACCAGATCCACCATGAGTTTGAAGTCACAGTCTTACTCAGAATGATTGGGTAGTGCATCAGCTGAAGCTGCATCAAAGGAAGATTCAAAACCCTCCAAACAATAAGGTAGGGTAACCACCACAGTGGGCTTCAGCATAGAGGCAAGGCTAAGGGTGTGAAGGTGGGGCCAGTGGGGCAAGTCTCCCTGAGCGTCAGCCTCAGACAAAGGAACAACAAGTTTGCGACCATTATTTACTGTTAAGTATAGGATATTCTTTTTCAATTTGGTTCTAACGTCAAACTTCCGCCACCACTCCACACCCAAAAAGATAGGGTACAGGAGGTTTATGATATCTTGAAAGTGATCAGACAAGTGGTATTTGCCAACATGATAGTCCACTGTCCCAACGGACTTCAGAGTGGAGATACCTTGGGACGCCCCTCCTTTAACCATACCACCAGGCATGTAATGCAGCCCAAGGTAGTCAGATAGGCTCATGTCCATAAAGTTTTCCGTGGCACCAGTAACTACCAGATTAGTGGTGCTGAATTTCCCTAAAAAGGAAAGGATATCAGTCAGTAGAAAATACCTAGAATGGTCTTTATTTAAAGCTTAAACCGCCAATAACAACCACCAAACTCTTCATTTGGCATTAACATGTCACCCTGGTGTGATTTTGAATCGAAGAATAGAGAGGGATACTTGGCCACTCTTACTACTGAGGCCACATATCCCACCATATCTTTAGCAGGGGCATAAATAATCTCATATTGTATGCAAAGTTCCTTTTCGACTTCCTGAGTGCTGCGAATCATGGAGGAGGTCAAACGGGGATTTTCTGGGGTGATTTGGTACACAGTTATAGGTTCCTTCCCTAAGCCATGAGAGAGCAAAAATGGTTCCAAGGTATAAATAGTGTTTTCGTTATAAAACGCATTTTTAGATGTAAACCATATTCCCGTAAAGCAACGGAATACCTGACGTTATCCAAGGCCAACACCCCTAGGGCCATCTGCGCTGATTCCGCCGGCATTTTCTGAATGCTCTGTCAAATTAAACCCCATTTAGTAAAATTAAATTTTATAATTATAGTGGAAAGTCAGGGAATCACGATCTCCGGACCTTGAAATGTCTGTATTCACCAGGTATGAGCATGAAGGGTGGATATTTTCCAGTTGGAAGCAACCATAATAAAGCCAAGTTGCTTTAACGTTTGGGAAAAAGGGAAAACAGCGGTGCAGCTGACCACAGCTGAGGCCCTCAGCTGGCGCCCACCGTTTACACTTCAGAAAAGTCCCACATGGAAAAGTTCCTGCATATAATTCTAAAATGTAGGTTGACTAATGTAAGGAGAGTGTCTATAACTCTCCTGTTTCCAGCATGGTGGTTCTTGGTGCACAGAGCCAATGCTTGGGATCTAGTAGTTAGTACCAAAGTTACTTGAGCCTAACAGAGGGTGCTAGAGTGATAATAACTTAAGGGAAAAAGTGCGATCATGATAGCAAACAACTGACCAAAAATGACGCGGTGCACAAAGTGGAAAGGGGTAACTTACCATGTTGGAGGGAACCTGGGCGACCCAACAGTGCACGATTTGAAAATTAATTAAATTTAGAATAAGGCGTTTAACATAGCGTGAGACCTCCTTGAAGAGGTCCACGCACAGGTTTGCTAGAGATAACACAAGAAAAACGGGAAAAAAGGGAAAATGTTTATTGGGAAGTTGACCAACAAGAAGTGTTGGTCATGGGAAACAGAACCAAACTACGTCAGGGAAATATGGGGTTCACTGAAGTGGGCCCAAGCACTGACCCACCAATAGGCAAACACTACCATCCAAATTGGTCAAATATGCCGAAACTGACTTCACTTGAGTAATTGATTGACGTTGGATCTGACCCAAACGCATTGTTTTGTAAATGGAACAGGTTTCAAAACCCTGTTCCTTGACTAACTGAATGGAACCATCTGCATTAATTAAGTAAACCGTCCGTTTTAACGCCTGGGCCAACATAAGGGTCTGGGCATTTGGCACCTCACTAGTACTAACCTGGGCATATTTAGCCTGTACCCAGCGTTGGTCTAGTGTTTTCCTGAGGTCAGGGAGAGTTTCAAGCTTCATCTTCTGGGCCTCCTGGTGCCCAGCCTTATCCTTAGGGTTGGTCCCCACTATGATGTCATTTAACCATGACAAATAACCTGAGTAAGCAGATGCAAAACTATACTGTTACTTAGTGGTAATGCTTTGCAGTAATATACGCCTGTAAGCATTGTGTATATTCACAGAGTCCATTTTACTTGTGGTGGCCGATCATTCCTCACTGAAATGGCTGCATAACTTTTTAAAGATCCTGAAGGAAGGTTGGCCCAATGCGCTTTAAAGTTACAAGCATATGTTATGAGATCATACATTGAGTGGGGACCACACATCAATATGTGGATGGATAGTCATGATTATCCTCCATTTTAGTTTTTCAAAATGAAGCAGATGCGTTTTTAAGAAGTTGCTTAGTGGGGATTTAGGGATTAGCCATCTGGGGTTTAGCAAGCACTAAAAAAGTGACAGTAAATACAAATATCATTAAGGGTCAATTGTCCAAAATCGTTGGGGATAACCTCCTATTGTATCCAAGGCCATACAAGCGCACTGCAATTATAACTGCAGCTCATAACGTAACCAGCAATGAGGGCCTAAAGAGCTCTGAAACAGGTTTGATGGAAGTACTACTGTGAATCCTTAATTTCGATGTCACAGAACAACTTGGTTGTTATTCAATTTGTCAGTAACAGAAGCCCTTTGAAAAAGCCAATACTTTCCAGCTAGTGGATCCTGGGTTTGCGTGGCATACTGTATCCATTGACGTAATAGGGATGTTGACCTTAAGTACTGAGAAAAGCTGATATGCATTGTAGCAAATTATTATCTAACTCATTGGATAGAGACGTGTGTTACTTCTACAGTAGATGCCAGCAAGACTACTGAGTACATAATGGAGAAGATATTTTATTGGCATGGCTGCCCCATGTTATTCTAATGGTTTATGGTAGTAACTTTACCATGCATATCACTGAAATTAAACGAGTTGATAGAATTTGGGGAGTTTTGATGAAGCTCTACCATCCAGAGACCAATGAGATGGTTGAACGAGTAAATGTTTCTCAAGCTGCTACTTCTAAGAAACTTGTCGCTGAGAAACCTTCCCAGATGGGGAACATATCTGTTGGCGGTAACTTTCAACTATAATTTAAGTTATCATTCATCAATGAAGAAATCCACTTTTAAACTGCTTTATGAGCATCGGGCTGGGTTGCCCCCAACTTTATATCCTGCACTTGACATAGTCTGGCAATGACAGCTCTCCAATATTTGGAAATTTAATGAAAGTCATGATAGGGTTACAGTCCTCCACCTACGCCAACAATCTCAATCGAAAGCTTAAGTCAAAATAATATGAAGTTGCCAAACAGCTGTCCCTCCTAACTTTTGCAATTGGATGACAACATAAATTCGTTGTAACTCTATAGTTTCAGATAAAAAACAAGTTAGATCAGCTATGGATTAGTCCCTTTGATGTCATTGATAAGTCAGCATTGGATGCATATATGATTAAGGACCTCTCTAATGGCTGTAAGTGAACAGAATGCATGAAGTTTTTTATAAGCATGCAAATAACTAACCTTAGGGTCAGGATCAAGCTTTTATTTTAGTATACCTAAGTGTACAAATATCCAGATGTCTGTTAAATGTTTTTAAAAATGTTTTTATGCCATCAAGTTGCTTGGTAATGATTGCCAAACAATATTTTTTGATTATAAGTTGTTATTTCCTCAGCTGATTATGCAACTAGTGGGGTTCACCTAGTTTTATGTTTATGCAACGTACACCATCATTGGGTTTAAGCCACCTCTAGGATTTGGGGGTCGGGCAAAGATATTTGTGTTGGCATATATGTTGGAAGAATACTATTTGATTAAGTGGGGGGATGTGTTGGAAAATTATCCATACTATGGTTTTCCAATATGTTCCTTTACTAGTGAATTAGTTAAGATTATCCCTATTATGGTTTATTAGTTTCAATAACTTACAGGCTTTAATGGAGGAAACTCCAACATAGCATCAATCATTTGGAGCTATGTCAATGATATTAGCTTCCCAAGGAGGTCTCAAATTACATTTCTGATCTTTTTATTTATTTAACTTCCTTAAAAATTGGGGATAATCCCTGATAGCTAAGTTTATTTTACCAGCTTGAGGGCAGGAGAGCCTAGGCTGGGAATAGAGTCAAAAAAAATCTGTTCAATGGCATAAAAAGCTGAAGGTCAACGAAGAACAAGCTATTCTATGGCTACTGATGCTATCAATTCTATTAGGAGGGACTAGGTTGCAAGAATACCATAAATATTATGAAATTATTTTCCCAAAAGAGGATCATGTTCTTGGTTGTACTAGATTTTACTAGTATTGGTTTAGTTACAGGACAAAAATGCTTATATATTTTATTTGAACAAGAGTCAAATCTTAGCAGAGCTGTTTAGTCTCATATTTGTGTTTCCTTCAATCATACAGGAAGTTATATTAGTGAAGAAAAAAGCCTCACAAACCTGTGCAGTAACCACTTATCAACTATCGCCATGGTGGTATCCTCTAAGAACTGTTCTGGGGGGTGTGACGGATTGAGGACAGCCTGATCCAGACATTGACCTCATTAATATAGTTTTGGATTTTCCTGCAAAGTTTAAAGGTCAAGTTTTAAGGGTCAAAGTAGTCAAACAAACAATTTGTGACAAAAATATTAGGTAAGGATTTTAGGATTGAGAACAAGGGATGATCCAGATTATTGAATAACTGGTATCTCAAATCCTCCAAATTTCCACAATTTGGGATGCAAGGTTTCCTTAATTGATAATTTGGATGTTGCTAAAAAGCTTAATTCAAAAATTTTAATTATTTAAACTATCACAAATGCTTTAAAATGAGGAAATGACAAATGAAGATGTAGTTTCTGTTTTTCAAAAAACACAATAAAGTTTCCAGTATTCTTGCTTGTCAATAAACAGCTTAAAAACTCTCTCTCTGCTCGGCATAACTTTCCAAGCAATTTATTTAATAAATTAAAAGCAAACACTTAATCGCACAACAAAGTCTTGCTCTGATGTCATCAGATCCCCCATCAACTGTCCCAGCGTGGGGCAGCGGCGAAACTCCCACCTCCATTGTCCATATGACAGGAAAACGCGCTCGGACTGGCTTACCCAGTCATTCCAAGCCCTTGGGATGATTTGTTCCTCCCAAGGACTCGATGCCCATCTCGCCCAAACCCAAGCAGTGCCCCACTGCCCCCTGGTGCCCCCTGGAGCAACATGCATTTCAGCCTTAGGGCAGTAATAGGATATTTTTCCTCTATGACAACCAAGCCATTATCAAAATGGCTCAGGCGGTGAAGACACCAGCTTGTTTTATTGACTTCCGCCCCTATAAGGGGCACTTTGATCTTGGATTCCCATGTGAAGCTGGTGCAGCCATTGCGGCATGGTGCCATTGATATTTAATAATATTACCCTTCCAACAACTTGGACCCAGCTCCCAGCGGACACCGCCTTGGTGGTCCAGTTTGCTGGTTTGCCCACCCACCTCCCCCTGAAGTGCTCCACCAGGAGCTGATGGAAGGTTTGGCAGCCTACGGCGCCAACCCCATCTTGCAATTTGTGGTCCCAAATGGGGCCACACGCCTTGCTGGGCCTTGGGCGTATGCCACAATTAGCCCTGAATTCACTAAAATTTTTTTGGCATTTCCACCTCGTGCCACCATCCCATCTGCCCCCAACCATCCATTCTAGGCCTGTGTCGAGGGCAGATGGACAATTTGTCCATCCTGTTTTGAGTTAGACCACTCAAAACGCAAATGCCCATACTCAGAAACTTTCACTGATGCCGAAAGTTTGCCTGACCCCCACCAATCCGCCGCCCACCCCGCGCCATCTCTGACATGGGGTATGATCCTACCTTCCCCTCCTCCAATGCCTGATGCTGCAGATGCACCTGCAGCCACCAATCAGCATCCACCTTGCCCCAGGGCCACGCATGCTTCTTCCAATAAAGCGCAGGATTGGACCCCCAGTTCAATCCTAGGCAAAATCCAGAAAACCAGCCAATCCTCAACCATACGCCGATTCCCCAATCCAATTCAACCAAAACTCATGGGAGTATTTGAATGAAATTGATGAATTAGGTAACATTCTTGAAGAACCGTCACTGCAAGTCAAGTGGCTCTGTAATGCAGAATGGGATGCAAAATTCCTGCCTCAGAAATATGTCCCACAACCTAATGCCAAACCATTATACATCAACCACCAGCTTGCAGTAGAAAGCAGACGCCACACCAGATTGCCATCCACTCCGCAAAGCTGCCATCAAATCTGTGGCTTCACTCACAGGAGGAGTTCCACCTCCCGTTATCCCCATAAATCTTACTACACAAATTAAGATCAACATGAAAATTTTACACAAAAACGTCACTGAAGCCATACAGAATGTGGTAACAGTAGCACGGAATCCAAAAGAAAAAATAATCTGAACTAACATTGTCACGTTTGTTAAACTCCCAGACGCCCGCCTCAAAGCTGAATACGCTCTAGCAAAATACATCATTGGCATTATGATGGCTGACAACTATTTGGAAGTTTTAGTCATCAAGAATATTGAACCCCATACCATTGATGCCCCCACACCCTTACTGTCTGCCTTAACACACGCCCTACTCTGGGATGAGATGGATGTGGCTGAAGATGAGCCCCCCAATCCCCCCTCCCCGTCCACCATGGAGGGATAGCAGTATTCGCTGCCCACATGGTCGGATATTTTGTTAGGTATAAAAAACAATCCATCCATTTTGTGCGTTTTGATTGAATTATGTTTTTATTATGTTTTTTAGTTCTAGTTTGGTAATGTCCATCCCCTGGTCAGCTTACCTCAGTTAAATAAACAGCTTAAAATTTAAATTTAAAAAAAATATTATTTAAAGCACCCTGACGACGAGCTCAACAGCTGAGCTAGGCCAATTGTTGGCTTTGTTTGCGGTTTTGTCATGTAGCCATACTTTGCTGCTTGCATGCAGCATTGCTGAAACCTTGTTCTGAAAATACGTTGAAAATTTGGGTAATGGCTTGTGGTTTTGGGGTGGTTATCTGCTGGATTGTCAGTCATGTGATTGGTGACAGCTTGTCTTTTTAATTCCTTTGTTGCATATTGTCATGAACCCATGCATTACATAAAACGAAACTCAAATACCTTTCTCTATGTCTTGTGGGAGCCCCAGGATGAAGCGGTGGTCTCCAACAAAGAGGAAAGGAACTGACATCTCTTGACCGTGAGAATGGTGGTATTCTCATTGGCATTTCTGATATGCAAGGTGGGACAATTATGTTTGGCGGTAACTTCACAATTCATACTAGCCAGGCAAAACCCAAATCACCCAACGGTTGGGTGGCATTATCCATGGAGAGGCTGGACAAACTTCATCAAGTTATGCACATATCCGCTTCCAGGCATGATTGGCGCAGGATACATCAGGGAATCCCCTCTTGCACACCAACTAGCCCAGGTGGCGGATGCATTACCCCCAGAATTGGAGTAATGGTTGCAGGAACTTATCGAGGAACAATAAAGTTTTCCAAATTTAAAGGAGGAGTGTGCGGAGCTTATTGACTGTGTGGCATGTCCATATGAGGCAAAAAATGAGGCATGGTTAGCCCTCCTAACAGTTAACCAGGGTCATAACTTAGTAGAAGAATATGTGCAGGTTTTCCATTCACTGGTGAGGGAAGCCCAGGTTTCAAATTCCCAAGCTTCACGTATGTTCTGCCAGGGATTGCAAGCAAATCTTCTTGCAGCTTTGGAAGCAACAAAGGTCCATGCCACAATATGGGAGGAAGTGGCCTTAGCGGTACAAGTTGAAAAGCAATTGGTTCTGGCACAGGACTGACGTGAGGGATCATTTTCACCAGGTAAGGGACAGTCCCCAGTGAGTGGCCGTTCTAGTCAGGGGGATGGCATCCAGCCCCATGAAACTTTGGAAACGTACTAAGGGGAGGAAGTCAAGGAAGTGAAGATGAGGCACGAAGATCAGTGAGCTATGGGCAGGGAAAGGGGAAATGCCTAAATTTTCATCAACTAATTCGCAATTGAAAGATTCGTTCAGAAATAATCACCTTCTTCACTTCGTCATCACCAATTTATTCCCATAAACTTAAAGACGGATGGCGGAATGGAAGGGGCAATGGCACTGATAGATATTGGGGAAGAAGAGAACTACACTTAGCTTGTCTTGGCGGAACTCCTGAAGTTGCAGGTGCAGAGGGGACCAGAAGTGGTATTTGCTGATTCATCATGGAAGGCGCCATCATGGCGAGTGAGCCCTTCAATAAAAATACAGCAGGACACATTTGTGTTCTGGGAGAAGTTCTGTGAATTTGAAAATCTAGCCCACTCAGTAGTAGCTAGGAATGTGGTGGTGGCTTTAGTTAAGGCCCCAGATTAATGTGCCTTCCATTACTATAACCTTGAACCCAAGGATGGGTCCCATGATGAAGTGGAGGCTGTTGGCGAGTAACCATGAGTCAGATGAGCATAGAATCCTTGGCCATGCAGGAAGAGGATTGACCAGCATAATACCGAGATTTTGTGGGTGTCTTTGGACCAAAAAAGGATTTGCCGTTCTCTCCCACAGGGCCATTTGCATTCTCATCTTGGTTTATGTAAGGGTCGGATCTCCCCTGGGGATGCTCAATCTATCCACTGAACAAACAAGCCAAGGCTATGTTGTAGGATCATGTGAATATGATGTCAAATGGAGGTTTGATCGAGACATCAAGGTCAGCTGTGGTGTCCACATTGCTGCTGTGTCCAAGGCAAGTGGAGAGTTACAGCCATGCATGAACTCTGGAGATTAGATGTGGTCACAGAGCCAGACCCTTACCCAATGCTATTAATGGAAGATATTCTGCTGATGGTCATGGGGTGCAACATCTTCACAAAGCTTGATTTGGCAGATTCATTCAATAAGGTACCTATGAGGCCAGAGAACCAAAAGTACACAGCATTCTAATACCAATTTGAATGTTCCAATACCAAGTTATGCCATCTGGGCTGCTCAATGCCCTAATAGTGTTCCAATTTATGATCAACTAAGTACTCAGTCAGATGATTGGCTGGTGTTGCATCATTTATATGGATGACATCCATGTGATTTCACGTTCCAAGATTGTAATCCAGCTTATTGTTGCTCTCTGGTCTTGGTCGCCACTGGATTCCACAACCAACTTACTTATATATAGGAGATTAGGAGCATTAAAAGTTAAAAAGCTAGTTTTAATAAGCTTTATTTGTGTGGGAGCGGGGAAAAAGAAATAAACTCTCTCAATATCTACACCATTCATTATTAAACGTATTGAGGTCAAATTAAATTCAATGGTAAATTCAGAATAGCTTAGTATGGTCTAAAAATAGGAAATATGTAAATTTGGCCTATTGAAGCTCAATAAAATTTGCTTTGCTTGGTCTGGACAACATATGGAGAGTTATTTTTAGGCAAAACGTACCCTTGGGGTAATAATTTAATAAATTTCAGCCAATCCCTGTTAGATAAAACTGTTGCACCTTGGGGGGACCCTCACCAAGCCTATAAATGGGGGTGGTCCCCGCTTAGATGTTTTCTATGAACTAGACGTGATCTGGGGAGAAACCTCCAATGGACCCCCCAGGTTGCCCCGTGTGTTCAGGGCAATTTGACTTCCCTACTTTAGCTATTTGCCCGTATATTATTTGTAAAAGTGTTACCCCAATTAGTGGGGTTCCACCAAGAATTGACCATGGTCTTTTGGCTGATAAAATCATTATTATTACTTAAATCGCTCATATCATCATCACAAACTTGCAAATGTTTATCATTTTCCCCTTTTGAACTATTTTAACCCAAAACATGCTTTCTTGAAGCCAGGAGGGCAAAGGTCTGACATCAAAAAAGCACATGTATTTGATGTGCGGAAGGTCCTGGAGGCATTAGCTGCAGCAGGATTACAGCTGAAGCTTTTGAAGTGTGAGTTTAACCAAGAGTCAATTGCATTCAAGGGTAATGTTGTGTTTGGGAGGGGCCTGGGGGTATGCCCAGGCAAGATACAGGCAGTGCGCACATGGAAGGCACTAATGGATCGAACAGGTGTAAGAATTCTCTTGGGAATGGTGAATTTTCTCCAACGTTTTATCAAGAATCAGTCAATGTTGACTTGCCAATTACATGATTAATTCAAGATGTGCCATCTTTATGGGGAGAAGAAGAGGAGCGAGCATTAAACCTGCTGAAAGAAGATCATTTCAGCACCAGTCCTTGCCCATACAGATCCTGAGAAACCTTTTATAGGTGAGATGGACGCCTCAAATTTCCCTGTGGGAGAAGACTCTTACAGAGGGGGCGGACGTGTTAGAGCAACTTGTGTTTAATTTAGCTGTAAAATGACTCTAGCAGAAATAAACTTTCCAATATATGACAAGGATCTACTGGAAGTGGTTGTGGCGCTTCAGTAGTTGCAGCACCACTTGTTGTATGTCCATCATATTTTTGTAGTTTGGACATACCAATGGGTACTGGAGTATTACAACGAGCCTATGAAGATGAATCAGCATAATACCATTGGCATGTGGAGCTGGTTCAAGATTTTCGAGTAAAGAACCATATGGGGTCTGTCAACACCATAGCAGATTGGTTGAGTCATGAAGTAAGGATAGTATATGAGAAGGCTGAGTTACAGGAGTATAACACAAGAACCAGTTTCTGGTCAGACCAATTTGTCATGATGGTGAGTGAGGAGGATGAATTATAGGGGGAGATCTGATGGAAGCAAATGAGGTCAGCATTCAGTCATAAGTTATGGGCAGAAACGGCTGAGGGCAAACAGCACAGCCATCATCATACATATGGGAAGAAAGATGGAATTTTGTACCATGACTTGTGAGTGTGAGTTCCAAATCCAACACTACAGTGGGAAGTGTTGCAGGAATTGTATGACCATCCATTAGTGGGACATTATGGGATAAAGAAGATTAATGAACTGATGTGGCGTAAGTATTTATTGGCTGGACTGTGAAAGGATATCACAAAATATGTAGTGGAGTGCTTGATTTGTGCACATTCGAAACCTTTGCATAGGCAGCCTGTGGGTAAGTTAGTCCCACTCAGATTCTAAGCCAGCCGTGGGGGTCAGTTAGTGTGGATTTCATTATGGGGTTACCTAAGTTCCAGGGTAAGGATACAATAACGGTTGTTGACCAGTTGACTAAATATGCCAATTTTTCCTGTGTACCTCAAAGTTCTCAGCCAAGGACACTGAAAAGGTTTTCATCAATGAGATACTTGCTCATCATGGCCTGCTGGCAGAGATCATCTCAGATCGTGGACCCCAATTTCTATAGTTTCTAGTCAAATTTGCGCAACAACTTGAAAATTAGTCCATGTAGGGCTTCAGCATATCATCCTCAATCTGATTGACGGACAGAGAGGGTAAACCAAATATTAAAAATACCTTTGATGATATGTTTAAGATCAGCAGGATGATTGGGTCACCTGGATCAGACTGGCTTGGTTTTCCTATAACAACCACTAACAATTGGCGATGGGGATGACGCCATTTTTTGTGAACCATGGATCAAATCCAGCGTTGAATGGGGGTCAGGTGGCGGAGAATGCCAGGGGGCGGAAAAGTTATCCTGCAAAATGATGGACATTGGGAGTAAGTTACAAAACAACCTGGATTGCACCACAGCATGGCATAAGCGGTATGCAGATCAACAAAGAGCCAGATCCATTGTTCACCCCAGGAGATTGGGTGTTGGTGGTGGCAAAAAAATATACAGTACCAGTGAAGAGTTGGAAACTCGGATCAAAGCTCTTGGTATCATATAAGGTGATTCCTGTTATCAACAAGGTTGCATTTGAACTGAACCTTCCAGAAGGGTTAAGGGATCATCCAATTATCCATGGATCACAGCTTTGGGATTCTGGGGCACGGAACAGAGTGGCCTGGGCCATTGAGCCCATAGGAGAAGGACAATCAAGAATATGATGTTAAGCAAATCCTGAATAAGCGATGGGTGAGGGGTTGGCGGCAATTTCTGGTAAAGTGAAAAGGATATTTGGTGGAGGAAGCGACCTGGAAGACACCAGAGGAGTGTGCACGCAGTCCTTAGAAGATCTGAGAGTTCTTGGATTTGCAAGGGGGTGATGTGACGCATTGGGGCCAGCCTGATCTGCAAATTGACCTTGTTATTATAGTTTAAAATTCACCTGTAAATTCAGAGGTCAGTTTAAAGGATTTGACAAGTCAAAAAAGCAATTTGAGACAGAAAGCATAGGTAAGGATTCCAGGATTAGAGAACAAGGGATGATACAGCATATTAACAACTGGTATCTCTAATCCATCAAATTTATGCAATTTGGGATGAGAGGCTTTCACAAGAAATGATTGAATGTCATTTAAAAGATTATTTTAAGATTTTAATTATTTAAATTATTTCAAATGCTTTAAAATGAGTAAATGACAACTGAAGATACAATTCGTTTTTTTCAGAAAAACAAAATAAAGTCTGCAGTATTCTTGCTTGCCTAAAATAGCTTAAAATTTAAATTTAAAGAAAAATATTATTTAAATCACCCTGAAGATGAGCACAACTGGTGATCTAGACCAAGCGTTAGCTTTGATTGCAGTTATGTAATAGAGCCAGACTTTGCTTCTTGCATGCAGAATTGCTGGAACCTTGGTCCAAGAATATGTTGCAAACTCAGATAAAGGCATGTGGGTATTGGGGTGGTTCTCTGCTGGATTGTCAGTCTTGTGGTTGGTGACATGGCTTGTAATTCCCAACACCTTCGTTGCATATTGACATAAACCCATGAGTTACAGGGGGATTAACGATTGTAGATATGTATCTTTGGTGGGATTTAGGCAGCGGATGGTCTTTGGCTCATTATGTCCTTTAGCGGGTGGTCCAAACTTGTGCAAACTCGTTTTAAAGTTCAAGTTAAAGAGGTTGTGGTGTGTCTAATTTTGTGATGGTCAGCTTCTGTGGTTTGCAGTAATATATTGGTGACTTGCGATCTGTGCGCACTGTCACCATGTGTTTCAATCCCTGTAGTAAGTATTGCTACTGTACACAACCAGGTGACAGTAAACTTTACTTTGTCATTGATGGCCCACGTTTGTTTGGCAACAATAGTTTTTATAAGAATTAAGCTACCCAGTGCTCTCATATGTCAGGTTCATATAAAAAACAGCCCCTACAGCCATTACAAAGAATATGCATCCCATGACAAAAGGTTTCTATTCATTGGCATGTTCAGGAAAGGTAGTGGTGGAAATTTCTTTGAGCCATTGAAGGAATGAAGGAATTCATACATCCAAGGAAAAGGCGCGTTATTACCCGTTAGCAAGTGGAGGAGCAAGTCCAGTTCTGAATTATTGGAGAGAACCTATCCAGAAATGTGATCAAGGCTATGAAGGTGCAGAGTCTTGGGTGGATGGAGTTGACCAAAATCTTATGTAACTTAGATTTAGGAAACAAAGACATGTTTATCTTTGGGCGCAGGATTCCAAAATAATTAATTTTGCTCTTAAAAACTTGGTTTTTAAGGGTTTGCATGCAGTCCTGATTTCTGGAAAGCAGTTGCACTGTCATCATGTCTTTCATTGCCGTTAAAGAGTGGGGGTTTGGACTAGGTGGTTTCAATGCATTCCAATGCACAGGTGAAATTAAGACTTTTAACTCATGATCAATCGTTCTCTGAAATATGATGAAATCATTATTTTTCAAAATGGCATGTCATAGAACTTTTAATTACCATGACGCATTTGGATTGCAGTCAGCCATTCTTAGTATTCTTTTTGCCCAAACATGGTGGAAGGCATTCACTAGGTATAGCTTTAAGAACCTTGGGCTCAACAATTGCTTACAAAATTATGACCTTGAGTGGGTGTAGGTAGGTTTGGAAGCTGTAATAGTGTTAGGATGGTTGTAGTATATGCATGATCACAAGATGCAGTCTGGTTTCTAGGAAAACACATGGTCAAAAAATGTTTATGTATTCTGATTAGACATCCTTTGGTCAGCATGTCATTAAGCCATATCTTTAGGGGCTTGGTTCTTAGAAGTGTATGGGTAAAGGGGGCAATTTATCATATGAGATCCACTGTCAAGTGAAAGTCCTGGCTTTAGTCATAATGTGGTGATAGGTGGTTGGTACCATTTTCATCAAAGATTTCTTTGCATGGTCTGAGAACTGTTGCATAGTGGGAAATTCTTTTATAACATCAGAGAGGAAGTATTCCACTATAGCTACCACTGGGTTCCCTTTTGCTAGGGTATGGATCAGAGTAATCTTGAAATAGTGAAAGATTGATGTGAAAGTGAGCATGTTCCACTCAAGGTCAATGGACACCGATCTCTGGTGCCACCATCACACCTAGGATCACGGGGTACAGCATGTCAGAAAATTCTGATAAGTTGGCATATAAGTATGTCTGTGGTCAGAGAAATGTAATGGCTCAAATATTGGTATTGTGATAATTGTTACCCACAAGGCTCCCATGACCGTGGAGCCATTGTAACCACTAGGTTTGGGGCCTGTGTCATATAAAAAATTTTAAATTTGCCAGAGGCACTGGTGTTTATTAGGGCGTTATTGAACCCATAAAAAACCAACTGTTAAGTCTATATAAAAAGGAAAGATGCTTAAATAATTTAAACTGTTAATGGCACAAATCCAGAGCTGGTGTCCAAACCTAAGGCTAATTTGCTTTGAAACATGTGCTTGACAAAGAACAAGTTGGCATTTTTGCTGCTTGGGCATGAGTCAATGTGGCCAAAGTGGATTTTGAGAGGTCCAAAACAGGCGCACGTAATCTATAACTTTGTGGATTGGACTTTGAGGCATTCCTCATTGACCTTCTACATCATTGCAAAATGATAAGAAAACATTATCGGGGCCTTTGGGTTACTGAGAAAGAGAGTGTTATCTGAGGTTTATTGGTTTTTATCCCCTACAAGTTTCACAAGCTTTAGACTTTAGGGTTAGTTTGCGTCATCAAACCCCTTAACGGCTAACATGATAGTCAGGTAAGAACCCAATTGTATAGATAACTGGTTGCATCCCAGGGTCAGAGCATGGTATCAATATTGAGGAAGGTGGGTGTCGCAATATTGACCATGGGCACTGCTAGTGTGCCAGGCCAACCAGTATTCATACTGGTTGTTCCTTTGCCATTTCACCTTCATTGGTGTTTCAACCCCTACAAGTCCGCGTCCAACCACCAACTAACAACCAATGGTTTTTCCTTTAGCCCTAGGTGTCCTCAGTGTGTGCCCTGGCAAGTCCTGCCCCCTTCCTGGGTGGCTCAGGCACTTCCGCACTGCCCACCCTTGTGACCCTTCACCAACCATCTGGGCATGCCCTGGTGAGTCCATCCCCTTTTCTGGGTGGCTATGGCACTCCCGTGATGCACCCTGAAAGTTTGGCGGCCAGTCAGCGAATCCTCTGGTAGCCAGCTGGCCAGGTTCCTGCTAGTTCCTCATAGGGAGGAAGCATGGGAGCTGGCAGCGCGGCCACTCCAGGCATGATCGCCTCCGCCTATTGGGGATCTCCTATCCCACCTTCCTCAATCTAGTTGCTCTAAGCTACTTCAAACAAACAGGAAAGATGGGCAAATGAGAGATGTTTATTAGGAGGGAATAAACGACTATTTATACTACTTTCAGGGCTACTGCGCCCAAGTACTCTTTGGCTGATCAAATACCAGAAAACCCATCATCCTCTTGATTCCAAAAATCTATCAGATTGTAAACTTTTTTTCATTCATACTTCATATTGATTCCCTCCAGATTCGCTCATCTATTCACCAAATATTAAATTAGGTCAATCCATCCTCAGCATAAGTCGCTGGTCAGTTGTATATAAATACATAATTAAATAGGACTTTGAGCATCCTCAGCATGAGTAGCCGGTGCTCCAGATTAGTTGGTGGAACCATTTTCATATGATTCATAACAGATTCATCAGCATTCCGCTGGAAACTACCACAACAATCTTCGGATGGCATTTTAGCAGCAAACGCAGTTTCTGCTGAACCTAGACTCAATTAAATTATCAAATAAAATAGTTCTGATTTAGGCGATTAGCTGGCAATTAAACCTGACTAACTGAAACCCCTAATTCTGATACTATTGGAAGGATTCATACGGTTATATTCTGAACAGTGGCCTATATAACTCACAACTCTTCTGTATGGCAATAGAGCGGAGTATAGGGATTAAAAGCGAGCACTACCAGAGCTGATTTGTTGGTAACAAGGTACTTCTCTTTTGGGGTATCAGGATAAGAAGTACTCCCATCTTACAGATAATTTCATGCCATTGTTGTCAAGAATCCCTTTCTCACCATTTGGTAGCTTGAGAACGCCCTCATTGAGGGTGGAAGGAGGTGGTCTTGTTGAGTGATGGTATGGTTTTTGCAGAGTAAACTTTTTGATTCATTGATCTATGTGTTGTGCCTCAATCTGGCGCGTTATGTTATATGCTGCCTCTAGAGTTTGGATCATGCTACCACGGCACGTGAGAGCCTTCCTTAGTTGAAAGAGGACTGCAATGTGGCAAAAGTGATACCTATGTAGTTTTATAGAATCTATTAACCGTTGGAAAGCCCTAATGTGATCATCAAAGTTTTAGGATAGAGCTCATTGGTGGAATATGGAGAACAGTTATTGAGGCCTTGCTATCAGGGTAAAAGCCATTAAGTATTTAATCATGTATAGTGGAGATGGCTCTCCACCAGGTGAGAGTTCTGGTACTCTAAAGTGCGGGATCACGTCTTTGCATCTCTGAAGGACGTCTGTAAGGCTTTTTAATTCCAGCTAATAGCCTGGATAAATTTATGCACCCTTATAGGTCAAAAAAGGGGAAAAGCTCAAGGACCAGCCCCTCACCCAGATCTCAGACTTAGGGTATAACCTGATCAATAGATGGGTGACTGCTGCTCCTTCTTGTTTTCCAAGCGCCTCTCCCCCATCTACTCCTCAGCCCTCACCAATCCAAGTCTCATATTTCTCCAAGTTTTTATCTAAAGAAAATCATTCAACTTTGTGCAGACTTCATAAATTTAAAAAGTCTATCAAAATTTCCATTCCCTTTCCCAACAGCTGGTTAGCCCAGAAGTTAAACTAGGTAGCAAGAACTTACTTATCAAGTCATAATTGGGCAAAATATAGAAAAAAGATTGCTAAAGCTGGGATTGAAACTGAAAACTCCACTAATTTTTAAAAAATTAATTTGGACATTAGAAATTTGGGAAAATCAACTCAAGAATAACTTATAAATGTTGGCCAATAATATGGAGGGGAAATTGATGGTCAAAATTGTTAACTAAAAGGTATATAATTATAACCATTTCTTACTATAGTTCAGCTTATCAGCTCTCCCCCATCCCACCAAAAGACTCAGTACCCTATTAGTGGTTTGGTTTTAGGTTATTCTTTTATTGTGTTTTTTTCATCTACGTTATTATACATTCTTATCATAAGGAACGTTTCTTTGGTTAATATAATAGATTAAAATGGTAAATGGTCCACAGTTCCTTAGGTTAGACCCTTTCCAATTCCCCATCCAACAGGTACACTTACAACACCCTAGACACATCGGTTCCTTGTGGACTGGGGCTGCTCCTATGGGTGATAGCACAACCACAAAGGAAGCCAGGTTTTTCCTTAACACGATTGATTTCTAACAGCGTCAAGCAGGGCCAAAGTTTATTTTCTTTGTGTAACGGGAGGTTTGCACTAATATGTGATGAAGGCGTTGGGAAGTACAAGCCATGTCACCAAACACATGAATGGCACCCTGGCGGAAATTCACCCCCAACTTCGCGCCATCCCTGGATGTTGTTATGCAATCCCAGACTATGGTTCCAGTGATGCTACATGCTTGCAACAGCATCTCACTCAATGATAGTGCTGAGAATGAGGCTAATTCCTGGGCCAGCTTTCTTGGTAAGCTCATCTTTTCCAGTTCAATCTAAAAATATAAACTTTTTAAATGATTCCAGAGCTACCATAATTTTATTGATTTTAATAGTAATTTTCTTAGAAAACGAAACTGTTATATTGGACATCATTTCCCTTTTTATAGCATCAAAAGCCCACTTGAATATGCTCCTTTACCCCAGGATTTCAAGTGAATTTAGATCATCATATATGGAAGCTTCATATTCCAATGAATAATGATTTGGAGAATTTGGAACACTAGTCATGCGTTAAGCTAGATCAGCACTCATTCCCAAATTTCTGAATTCCTACCTATGACCCTGTTCCCAATTTGGTCCTCCTTTAGCATGGAATGCTCCAACTCAACCTTTGGATTCAAAGCAGAATCTGAGATTTCATCCACTAGGTCAATGTGCAGACCAGACCGATCCTGATCCGTCATATCACCCCTTATGAAGCCAAAAATTCCTAAAATTTCTATGTGAAGTACACACATTCCTCCAGCGTCTTCCAGGTTGCCTCCTCCACTGGATTCCCCTCCATTTCAACAAAAATTGCCACCAGCCTTTTACCCATCTCTCATTCAATATAAACACAACTTCATATTCCTGGTAATTCTCCTCCTGTAGGCTCAAAGGTTCAGGCCGCTCCAGTACTCAACTTCAGAACTCTCAAAGCTGAGTCATGGATGATTGGATGGGCCTTCAACCCTTCAGGAAGGTCAGTTTGAACGTGACTTATTGATAACCCTAATCACTTTATATGAACCCAAAAACTTTTGGCATAAGCTTCCAGCTTTTCACAGGTATGGCGTAATTTTCGCCACCATCAACACCCAATACCATGGAGTGAACAACGGGTCCAGTGCTCTTTTTTGGTCTGCGTATTGCTTCTGCAGCACCATGGCGTGCTCCATATTCCCTCATAGCTTCTTACCAATGTCCATCATTTTGCGAGATAACTCTTCCGCCCTCTGGCACACTTGACAACTTGACCCCTCCCCATTAACGCAAGATTTAACCAATGGTTTGCAAAAAATGGGCTCATACCTGTTGACAACTGAAAGTGGTAGTTATAAAAAATTGGGTTAATCTGACCCAAGCGACCCAATCTTCCTGCCAGTCTGAAACTTAGCACTGAAGGAATTTTTAATATTTGGTTTACCCTCTCCATTTGTCTGTTAAATTGAGGGATGATACGCCAAAGCCTTACATAGCGAATATTCAAATTCTTCAGCAAAATCGACCAGAATTTTGATATGAATTGGGGTATGCAATTATAAAAATTTTCAGTTGGTAGTCCGTGTCAGGTAAATATCTCATCATTAAAATTTTTTGTAGCATTCTTAGCTGCAAAATTAAGGGTGCAAGGGAAAAATTTGGCATATTTAGTCAATAATTGACAATAATCATTATCACTTACTTCTCTTGGACCTTAAATAACCCTGTGATGAAGTCCACGCTAACCAATGCCCATGGCCAGCTTGTCATTGGAATGGGACTAACTTACCCGCAGGCAACTTCCTCAAAGGTTCTGACTAAGCGCAAACCAAGCATTTCGCCACATACTCATAGTATCATTCTAAATTCTGGACCAAAAATAGTTCCACTGCACCAATTCAACCATTTCTTAGCTCTCAGATGGTCTTCTAATGGGTGATCATATGACGCTTGCAACACTTCCCACTTTAGTGTTGGATTTGGAACCCACACTTACAAACAATGGTACAGAATTCTGTTTCTATTCTCATATGTCCAATGGTGACCATGCTGCTGGCCTTCCGCTGTTTCAGCCCACAACTGAAAACCAAATGCTGACTTCCTCTTCCTCCACCAGATTTTCTCCCCAATTCGCTCTCCCCGCTTTATGTTAGGATTAAAAATGAAAAACAAAACGAATTCCAAATCTCCAAATTGAGCCGCAGTGAATTAACTATCAAAATCAATTGAATAGAGATGACTTCAGGAGTCTCATCCCCACTTCCTGAATCACGTGGGGCAGAGTTTCCACCGATCTGGCCATAAGGCAGTGATATACAATGAGGGTGCCAAATTTGTGGTCAATCCGGAAGGCCATGAAAGATTCTGAACAAATGAGGCCACAAAGATCCTTTAGGCACCGTGTCCCTATGCACCCTATAAATATCAACACATTGTAATTAATAACTTATTTGGTATTCTATCCAATCTTCCATTTCCTTTTTGACCCTTTTTGCAAATTTTCATTTTCAAGCCCACCTTCAGACCTCAGCAACAGTCCAAAGAACTGCAATGCTAATAAACGTGGTGCTCACTACAGGGGATTCTGAGCTGTCCTAAGTGAAAACGTCTATCACAAACATTGGATAATACTAGATCCCTGAAGATCAATCTGCTGGTCAGTCAAGGATCGTTGCTCGATGGGTTAGTACCTCACAATATGCAGTACCACCCTCGCAGCCTGAGATTTTAAAAAATCTGGGCCACATTCCAGTTTTCCCTGCCATCTATTGATGGAAGTCAGTACCAACTTCAGTATGAGAACCTTAACAATGTTGTCCAATAATTAATAAATGGCATTTACTCTGTGGGTGTTCGCTTTAACCGCTCTCTTACCTCTTCCATTCCCTCTAACATGCAGGACCTCTATGCCTTGGCCCAGCTTCCAACAGGAGAGCTTGTCCTGGGTTCCTAACGCTCCCTTTGCAACTTTGTTCACCCAGCTGTTCATCACCTACTCCAACTAGTTGGGTTACAACATCAAGAAGTCTCCCAAAAACTGGGGCTCACCCAGACCTTACACTCTCACATTGTTGATTTCTATAATGCAGCCTCCTCCATTATCCAAGATTACCGTGAGGCTATTATTAATAACTGACAGTTGATCAATGAGGTCTGAGATCAAATTGTGGTGTTAGATAGCAGGATCTCTGGCTATTTTGAGGACCAGCTCCGTCAGAACGTCCAACTTCTTGAGGCAACTTGGAATCAGCGCCTCCCTCAAGTCATGGATCTGGTACAGGCCCTGAAAAAACACTATCGGGGGATGAACTCTTGTGACTACTCCTCCAGGTGTGAAGGTCCTGTAGGACCTAGGGGGCCTAAGGCCCCAAAGGGCATGAGGGTCCCCGTGGACCTCAAGGGCCCCCCAGGTCCCTCAACACCCACCCCTGATGGCCCTGAAGACCCATAGTGGAAGGATATGATAACAGCCTTGGCTGCCCTACGTGATCATATTTGGAATGTAGCTCAAGGATGCAAACTATGAGTCAATTAAGTCCCCCTTACCCTAGGGTCTCCATTCAGGCACTGTCATCTGAAATGGACACCTTCAGTGCCTTTACCAAGCTTACCAATACTCGCATCTCTCAGCTTGAATTAAACTTATCAGGGTTTGAAACCTGTTTGACCACCCTCAAGAGCCAGGTTCACTTTCAGGGTGCCGACATTCAATCCCTAAAGGAGCAGGTTGCAAATAAGGCTTCCTTTTCCTCTCTCAACCAAAATTGTGATGATATCCAAGAGGACCTTGAGGGCCTACAGCAACAGCTAGACCAGCAGGCCCCCCACAACTATGCAGAAACTTTGATCTCAGAGCCAGCACCCATCCCTAGTGTTGACACCCTCTCCACTCCTCTTGTAAGTAAATTTAAACCTAGTTATAAAGAAAGGTTCACCCCCAGCCAGGAAAACATCGCCTCCTTCCTGTATGCATATGAGAGTTCCATGGAGGATTCCACCAACTGGAAGAAGGTAAAACATATCTACTCCTGCCTAGATAGCACTGCCTGGAAAATCATGACCCCCCATTTGAAGGAGTGCAGCACCTAGGAACAGGTCTGTACAGTCTTAATACAAGAGTTTTTCGCAGCAACTAAACTCTGTCCAACCAAAAACAGGCATTCATGAGTATCTGAATGAATAAAAAAGAAGGCCCCATGGAGTTTGCCAGCCGTTTTTATGCCCAAGCACACCCTTAGTCACTACAAATTGTATCACCCTGGATGATGCTATAACCGCTGTCATTTCTGCATTTGAGTCCTACCCTGAGGTTCAAATGCATATGATTGGGAAGATGAATGGGCTTACCTGTATACAGGAAATTAAGGAAGCACTTAAAGAGATCTCTGCATCAACTCTACACTTGAAGGCTACATCTATAGGCCCCTAACCGTCCTAGTCCACGTGGTTAAAAACCAGAAGAATCTTTAACCTCAATGCACTTACTGTAATAGTTTCAGACAAAGCGTTAAGACCTTCTGGAAAAGATTTGCTGAGGAGGCAAGAAAAGGGCCTTCAGCATGAAGGATAAGGCGCTCCATGATGAAATTCTTACCCAGCTTCAAGAACCCTTCATAACCTTGATCAAAACTGGATCTTTCATACCTGGAGAAGAAGTTTCAGTACCCAATGATAATAAAGAAGTTTACTACTGCCTACTCTTCTTCTGATGACTCTCCCGTGTTCCTCATGCCACCACCCCAGTTTGGAAGTCTGGTTACCCATGTTGCAGTTTGAGTTAATAAAATTCCAGTCCCTGCCATAGTTGAAAGTGGCCCCCCATGAATGTCATATCATCCAAGTTAATGAAGCGCGTCAAGCTTGCTCCAGATTTGCCACACTATATATGGAGTATGGCACGGCTGGCCCTGTAAGTCCATGGGAACGTCCCCTTTGCGAGTATTGGGCGATTTTCACATTCCCAAATAAGAAGGGTCCAAAAATGGCGGCTGTACCCCTCATCACCAAGGGTGACCTCGTCCATGTGGTAGAATAGCGCTGGGTAACAGCATTCCCTCTGAAGATTCCTTCCCCAGTCCATGTGCTTGCCTCTGTTGAACTAGTTCGCCAAATTGAGGAAACCTATGCCAAAATCAATGGTAATCATCTTCCTCATGAGTGGGAGGGACTTTACAAAACCGTTGGTTTTAAATCCTCAGAAATGAATCTAAAAATATCTGAATTAAACGAGAATGAAGTCTAATGGGCGGAAAACCAATATCCAAAAAGAAACAACTAGTGAATTATTGGCTAGATTTTCATATGGCATCAAGCCATCAAGCAATATGATTGATGATGCCAAAATCCCCTCAAAATTGTCAGGGACAATCTCCATTAAGCAGGTATCACCATCAGAGACTGTTGCCAATAATTTCAAACCCCTAGTTCAAGAATCGGTATTTGTGACTGATGCAACTCATTTGGATGAACAAATTCTCCAACGACTGGTCACAGGAGGGTTGGCCACTCTAAACTCGTTTCCAACAAATTGGGACCTCCCCTATGTGGGGTGGCCCTGGGGGATTTCCGTTGCCTGTTGGGCCAGACACCATCACACCAACTGATGTAAATGCAGTTGAGTCTCAGTTCAGCCATTTGCGGATGAACCAATACCAACTCTGAATGCCGCTGAATCTTTCAATGTCAGTTCAAATTTTAATTATTATTCCTCTATCACAAAAATTCGGCAGGTTAGGTCAAAGTTGAGGGTCCAATCTCTGCTTTGACATACTATCAAATTGAATACTATATATTCAGTTGCATTGCACTAAGAAAATTGTTGGTCAATTTTTTTACTTCCCATTAAACTCCCATCTATACCAAAATTTATTTAACTTTAAATCCCTCATGCCAAACGTTCTGATGGCACTAACTTGTGGCCCTTCAGCCCCTACACTGGCTGGGCTATACCAGTTTTGATAATTACAGATACTCCCACCATAGTAAACTAGAACTAACGTGCAAGAAACTTCAGGAAAATATGTAAGTTCAGGGGAACGTCCCCTGCGCATAGATCGGGCGCTCTTTCCATTTCCAAATAAAAAGGGGCTGAAGAGGGCAGCTGTACCCCTCGTCTCCCAGGGCGACCTCGCCCATGTGATAGATGAGCGCTGGGTAACAGCCCTTCATCTTTGGATTCCTCCCCAGGTGCCCTCGCTCACCTTGGTCAAACTGGTCAGCCAGATTAAGAAAATCTGTGCTGAGATCACTAAATCAGTGTTGAAGAATTTGAGACCAATGGGATCAAAGCTGGATAATTAGAAAATGCATGCCAAAAAAGGACAAATGTCATTTTATCAGCCATAATCACGGTCAATTTTTGACTCAGTCTAATATATTGTCAATGCCAACCTCCTCCCAAAATTTTCAGGGATGATCCCCAAATGCAGATGGTATCTTTGGAAACCATCTTCAACAGCTGAAAACCCTGATCCAGAAAATCAGAAATTTTGGCTGATGGAATCCATTTGACTGAATGAATGGCCCAGCAACAAGGCATGGGTGGGTTGGGTATCCTAAACTTGTTTCCAACCAATTGGGACCTCCCCTACGTGGGGTGGCCCTGGGGATTTCGCATTGCTTGTCAGGCCAGAAGCCATCATGCTAACTAATGGAACACAGTTGAGTCTCAGTTCAGGCATTTGAGGTTGAACTGACAGCAACTCGGCCTACCACTGAATCCTTTGATGCCAGTTCCAATTAAGATTATCTGCTCCATCCTCAAAAAAATTCGCCGGTTAGGTGAATTTGAGGGACCTGATCCCTGCTTGGTCTCACCTCAATCAAGCACTATTCAATCAGCTGCCTTGCATTGAAAAATTGCTGGTCGATTTTCTTCATTACTTTTCCAAAAAAATCCTTTCCCCAAATTTAGTTTTTTATGTTGAAAACTAAATTGCCTTTTCCACTGGCATCCCCACACCCTTCAGGGTTCATGGCCGTGCTCTTCTGGTATTTCACTAAGTGTCTGTACTTGATTATGGCTCATATGCAATTTTTGGCGGAACTCCTTACCAGTTCCATAATTTTCATACCAACAGCAGTGCCTCTGGCATTCTGGTTTGCCGTTTGGATACTTTAGCACTCAGGCTGGCAGGCTGAACTAATTCTAACTTGCTGTTCACCTGACATAATTAAACAACCATTACTCTTAACCATTTCTGGCTTTCTCATAGATATTGGCGTAGCAATGGTCCCTTCTTTTCAGCTGAACCAGGTTATGAAGAAACTTTCCTATGACCATGGTAGCCTAGTCCCACTCAAAATGTCCGATACCCATCCCATAGTTTCTGCGGCTATTGTGCCCATGTCAGTATGTCATGAAAATCAAACCTGTGAAGGGCTTACCCCCACTATGAACCTAGTGGTTTCCCTCGACTCTACTTCCATCTCTTCTGTATCGCCATATTCAACTACAGCTGCCAATAAAGATAACTTTTCGCTTACTTCTTACTTCCCATGAAGATTAGTGTCAATGCTCATCATGGTTCCTTTATGGCTATGTGGATACAGGATTCTCAGGCAATTTCATGAGTGTTGAACTAGCCCAACGATTGGAGCTCAATCTGGATGTAAGTTTTTCAGTGATGGTTGCTTCTTCAGCCTCCCAGACCTCATATATAGCCCGTCATCTAGTTTCTTTGTCAGTACATCAGTTTAGCTTTTGTGATTGGTTCTCAGCAATGCCAAACTTGGTGTTTCCGTTTATTTTAGGAGTTAGATGGTGGCGCTGACAACATGTTAAGATTCAAAAGGAGTCAAATATGTTGTCATTTGCCAATAAAAAAATGGAAAGATCATTTCCCTTATTTAATACCCTTAAGAAAACACAAGGCCGCAGCTCCATTACTTTCCTTGTTTCCCCCGCAGGCCTTCAGGCTAAATTTTCCTGAAGAATTGATGCGCTATCAGAGTATCTTTGATTCCAAACGGCGGACAATCTTTCCCTCACATGAAATTAAGCTTAGGAATATGAACCACGGTACAGTTGGTGAACATCACAGCCCCTTGTATTCACACACGGCGGAAGAGGAGGCTGCTCTTAACTCCTGATTAGATGATATGCTCAAGAAAGAATGATTGTTTAAAGAGACGTCACCAATTGCCTCCCTATCATTTTTGCCAGAAGGCCAATGGTTTACTCCATCCCGGCGTGGATTATGGTCACCTAAATAAGATTACATTGAGCAATCCCTACCCTTTACCCCTTGAGCAGACTATCAGTCAAGCGATCACAAAATCTTGCATGTTCTTCAAGCTGGATCTCTTCAATGCCTTTAATCAAATAAGGTTAATGAAAGGTCAAGAATGGCTTACTGAAATTCGTACCAAAAAGAGGTATCTTTCAGTTCTGCATAATGCCTTTGGGCTGAAGAACATGCCAGCCACCTTTCATAGAATTTATTAATAGTGTATCGGGTGACCTCTAGTTTATGTGTGCAGTTGCATACATTGATGACATCTTGGTTCATTCCCCAGCTCCCAAAAAACACTTTAAAGACTAAGAAGTGGTCGTGGCTGATTTTCATAAGGTGGGCCTGTTTGTCAAGCCTTCGAAATGTGAGCTTTATAAGGAGGAAAGTAGTTTTCTTAGGGAACCTGGTCCTAAAAGATGGTTATGCAATTCCGTCCAACAAGTTAGATGCCATCCGCGAGTAGCAAACTTCAACAACCCAGAAACAATTACGGAGTTTCTTGGGTACTATTATTTTCCCAAAAAACTTTTCCCTGGCCCTTTCCCAATTAGCTGCTCCACTCCACCCTCTCACTGGTAAAAATGTGCCTTTCCGCTGGACCTCCAAATGTCAGCAAGCGTTCAAGTCAATTAAAGAAGTATTCTTATCACCTCCTATCCTAAAACCCGTGGACCCCTCCAAACTATATATCGTCACTTGTAATGCTTCAGCAGTAGCAGTTGGAGAAGTTCTGCTCCAGGAGAATGATGGCTTAGAACACCTGGTTGCCTACTTTTCTCGGAAATTCACTTCAACTGAGCAATCATGGGCCATGTAAGATAAGGAATTAGAAGCCGTAGTATGGGCATTGACTCATTGGCAGTACCTGTTACAGGGTGCCCAGCATGAGTTAACTGTGCATATGGACCATCAAGCTCTTTTATATTTCCTTAAACCACAAAATTTGGCACACAGGCAGGCTGATACTTATCGGGATTTATGCAGTTTCAATTTTAAATATGAAATAATAAAAGGTGCATTAAATATGCTTCCTGACTTCCTTAGCTGCAACCCAGCCCATTTCCCCATGGACTCATAGAGTGGACTTGGTTACTGTGATCCCACTACCCAAATCCTATCTATTATTCCGCCTGTGGTCACCTCAGTAGAGTTATCTCCGGATACTCCACTCATTTCATGGGTTTTGGCAGCTCAGATGTCCTGCCCAAAGGAGTGGAGTTACTTGATCAATTATCCCTTCAAAACCACAAAGATTCCCTGTATTCCTTGGCAAAGGGTCTCATCTATTTTAGGTCGCGGGTTTAGGTTCTTCCTCCCCTTAGAGCTAAGGTGTTTCAAGCGCATCTTGACCCTCCCATGATTGGTCATTCGGGCAACAAGAAATGCAAAAATATGATCAAGCAGACTTATAACTGGGTAGGTTTAACTAAGGATGTCCCAGCCTGGATCGCCAATTGTGTTACCTGTGCTCAAGCCAAGTTAGACTGCTCAGGAAGAAATGGCCTCCTACATCCCTTACAACAGGTGAAGGGTCCATGGACATCAGTGTCCGTGGTTTTTATTGTTGAACTTCCCTGTTCTTATAGGTTCATGGTGGTGATGATGGTGGTGATTGCTTCAGCAAATTTTCCCTATTTATTCCCTGTTCTTTCACAATCACATCAGAAGAAACTGCTCATCTCTTTGTACGCCATGTGTTCTCTATGTTTGTTTTCCGCCTGAGATTTTTTGTGACCGTGGACTCCAATTTACAGCACGGTTCTGTAATGGCTTTTAACCATCTTAAAATTACCCCCTGCCATTCCACCGCATTACATCCCCAGTTTGACAGACATACCAAGCTGCTTAACCAAATTTTGGAACAGTATTTGCGCTGTTAAGCGTCAGCCGCACAAGATACCTGGGCCAATGACCTCCCTCTCACCAAATTTGCCTATAATAACGGTACTCACGCTTCTATGGGGTTTTCTCCTTATGAAGCGATGCTCAGATATAACCCCTTTTTCTTGGTCGGTCCCTGTCTATTTCCAGAGGTTCCTGCTGTCGCAGAACACGTTGAGCATATTCAGTCTACCCAGTCCTTAGTGCGTGAACATCTCAAAAAGGCTATTGATAATTACAGACGGTTTACAGATCAAAAACGACTTCCTGGCCACGATATAGCGTTGGGCTCTCATGCTATGTTGGATACTCACCATCTGCAGATGCAGGTACTCTCCCAGAAATTTGCAAGCAAGCGTTTGGGTCCCCACCTGGTGGGGGAAGACTTGGTCAATGGTGCTTTCCGGTTAAAACTGTCAGCTCATTGGAAACAGCACCCTGTCTTCCAAATGTCTCAGTTGTCCCTGCTCAAGGGGATTGTTCCTGCCAAACCCAAACTAAAATTGATAGAGGATGCTGAAGAAGTTGAGAGGAAAGCATCTTAGCATCTCACAAATTCCGGTGGTCAGTTCAGTATCTTGTCACGTGGAAGGGGTATCCAGCTTTTGAGAACAGTTGAATCAAGGCTTGGGATTGCGCTAATTGCAAGGAAGTGATCGAAGAATTCCATGAGTCCCACCCTGATGCTCCCCATCCACCAAAAAAGTTACATATGTAATGACGATCAAATTGCACAAGGCTCACAAAAATTGACCCTTGTGCAGTTTCCTGGCAGTGGCGCCCTTCCTTTAAAAAAAAAGAAAGGGTAAAGTAAGTCCAGGGGAATGTCCCTTGTGTGTAGTTCAGGTGCTCTTTCCGTCTCCAAATAAAAAGGGTCCAAAGAGAGCAGCTGTACCCCTCGTCTCCCAGGGTGACCTCGCCCACATGATAGATGAGCGCTTGGTAACAGCCCTTCCTCTTTGGATTCCTCCCCCAGTACCCTCTCTCACCTTGGTCAAACTGGCCAGCTGGATTAAGGAAATCTGTGCTGAGATCACCAAATCAATGTTGAAGAATTTGAGACCAATGGGATCAAAGCTGGATAATTAGAAAATGCATGCCAAAAAAGGGACAAATGTCATTTTTTCAGCCATGATTTGCGGTCAATTTTTGACTCAGTCTAATATGATTTTCAATGCTAACCCCCTCCCAAAATCGTCAGGGATGATCCACAACGTGCAGATGGTATATTTGGAAACCATCGTTGACAGCTCAAAACCCTGATCCAGCAAATCAGAAATTTTGGCTGATGGAACTCACACTACCCAAAAAACAGCCCAGCGACCGGGAACAGGTGGGTTGGGCATCCTGAACCTGTTTCCAACCGATTGGGACCGCCCCTACTTGGGGTGGCCCTGGGGATTTACCATTGCTCGTCAGGCCAAATGCCATCACACTAATTAATGGAAACACAGTTGAGTCTCAGTTCAGGCATTTAAGGTTGAACTGACAGTGACTCAGCCTGCCACCAAATCCTTTGATGTCAGTTCCAATTAAGATTATCTTCTCCATCCCCAAAAAATTCGCCATATTAGGTGAATTTGAGGGACCTGATCCCTGCTTGGACTCACCCCAATCAAACACTATTTAATCAGCTCCCCTTGCATTAAGAAAAAGTTAGTCGATTTTCTTCATTATTTTTATTAAATTTTTTTCCCAACTTTAGTTTTTATGTTGTAATAAACAGTCTTTTACGCCAGCATCCCCACACCCTCAGGGTTCATGTCCGTATTCTAATGGTATTTCATTATGTGTCTATATTCAATCATGGCTCATATGCAATTTTTGGCGGAACTCCTTCCCAGTCTCATAACCGTCATACCAGCAGCAGTGCCTCTGGCATTAAGTTTTGCCGTTTGGGTGCTATGGCACTCAGGCTGGCAGGCTGGACTGTTTTTTAACTTGCTGTTTGCCTGACAATCTTAACCCCTTTATTGAATTTATCCGTTATTAGGATATCAGAATTCTGTGGCTTCATATATCTCACTTTCAAACAAGGATCTGCCCCTTGTCTCTACTTTGGTGATGAACCCTTCCGCCAGTAATCCCAAAGTAGTAAACCCAGTAGTAAAGTCCCCTGCAGAAAGACCAGCAGGGTAGGGTGTTGCATCTATTTGGTTCATTACTGGTTTTTTACAGGCTCATACTACATCAACGAGTCCTTTTTGCCCAATTTCCAGCTCCATACAACGTCATTTGAGCGGCAAATTTCACTGACATTATGGTTTGCTTTTTAGGTGCTCACGCATCCTGACTGGAAGGCCAGTCTAAACTTCTTCTTCAATTTTCCTGACAGGCCCACAATGTACCCAATCTATAGGATCTTATTCCTCTCTACTGGTACAGCTTGTAAAGCTTGCTGTAAACATTCCCGCTGTTGCGCTAGATAACCCTATCTATGACCTGCTCCTTGGGACTAAGTTCCTTTGAGACTATTCAGCAGTACTCCATTATGATGGCGGCTTTCTATCTCTACTAGGGCATCTGGTCCTCGATCTTCAAAAGCTTTCATGATTCTAAGGCAGAGGTCAAAGCCTGAGCCTGTTTACTGGAGAGTGAAGGCTTAATCAATTTGCTCAAATATCACACTAAGGGGCTCCCAAGTCCGATTGACCCCTCCTGCTGTTGATGGGCAAGAGGGAATAAAGATCTACTTACCTAGGGCGACTACAATACATTTGAAGTCCCAAGTCATTGCTGACACCCAGGTCTATGTTAAAATCCCATCAAGATACTATTGGAAATCAGAGGCCTGGACAACCCATCCACTAAAGAGGTGCTAACATGCCTAGAGATCTTAGATCCAGCTTCTAAAAGATCTATATCAATGTTGTTGGCTTACCTTACTGAAAATCCCAAAATAGTAGGTCTAAGCAGTCCTGCGGCCTACGTCCACCTTCTACCGGCGGAGGCTATTACTGATGTCTTAAATTTTGGGGACTTAAGGGATTTCAGCTTTAAGATGCCTCCATTGGTCAGCCTGGTCAACATTAGTATCAGAAAGGACCTCTTGGATGACCAACAACATTAGGTTTAAACGGTTTTGGAGGAGTATTTGGACCTATTTTCAGCCTCAACCTATGACTTTAGAAGAATGAACAGAGTCCTACATCATGTGGAAACTGGGGACGCTCCCCCCTTCTAGTCCTGACCTTACCAAAAAGTAAGGTTGAAGAGGTCCAGGTGACAGTGCAACTCAAACAACTACTTGACGCCTGACTCCAGATACCATTGCGCAGCCCTTGGGTCTATTCTCTTCTGCTGGTTTAGAAGAAGGATAGCAGCCACCAGGCGTTGATGTACTACCAGCGACTCAACTCCATCACCAAGAAGGACAGTTATCCTCTGCCCCAAATTAATGATTCCCTCCTTCTGCTTGCCGTATCTCAGTACTTTTCTGCCATGGACCTTGCCAGCAGATATTATCAAGTTGAGCTCACCCCTGAAAATCAATCCAAGTACACTCTCATAGCCAACGAAGGACTATTTGAGCCCTTAAGGATGCCCAAGGGCCTTTGTAACTCCCCAGGCATTTTCCAACGTGACATGAACGGGATCATTGGGGATTTGAAGCTTTCATGCGTCCTCATCTACCTAGATGACATTACTGTTTTCTCATGAACTTTAGTGCATACATCGAGAATCTCGGGAAGTCTTCAATCAGCTCCAAAAGGCTTCTATAAACCTTAAACCTTCAAAGTGCTCCTTCTTCCTTTCAGAACAGGAGTTTCTTGGACACAAATTGTTATGGATTCAGCTGATAAAATTAGATTGGGCACCCAGTTGGGGTGAACAGGAACTCAGTGGAGAGCTCAGAATGACATGGGAACAGCAGTATGAGCGACCAGTAAGAGTGGATTTCTATTGGGGACACGAGGAAAGTAAAAGTTCATTAATATACCAAAGGCCCCCAAGGCAAACCAGATGGTTGCAATGGGGGCAACCGCTAGTCTTGCGGGGGCAACCCCCAAGGGTGGGTGAGGCAGGGAAGATGATGACTCCTCCAGGGTTCGCAGTTGCTGGCCTTTGGATTTGAACAGGGGAGCTTGTGCACCAGCGAGGGATGGCACAGGGGCCACCTCACTATTGGAGGTGAGAACAGAAGAGGAATGTGACCTGCAAAGAGGGTTGGTACTGAGCTTCCCCTGGATGGGGTGCTCCAGGTCCCACAGGCAGGCCAAGCCATAAGGGCTGAGCTAGTTGTGGACTCTGAGTCCACGAGCGGCAGGGCAGGGCTGCTCTGGTGTTGCTCCAATCAAGGAGTGGTTTTAAAACTCAGCAGTAGAACAGACAGGAGGGTTCATTTTAAACAGTGCACAGTAATGAATGAGACAGCAGGTTCAGCATCAGAAGTGAGGTGGTTTATTGTGTTTCTGATCTGCCGCCACATGGTATGGTCAAGTGACCGGATAATCCAGTTGGAGAACATTGGTATGAGAATTTTGGTGATGTTGCGTTTCATTGGATCAATTGGCGGAAGTTTAGTAAAAAATAAGGCAGACAGAGGCCGTGGCAAGCTGTATGGAGAATTCAAATTTTACTAAGCGCAAAGTGTGGAAGATAAGAGAATGACCTTACAACTGCCCCTGGGCAGGGCAGTTGCCTTAAGTATTGGATAAATCGCATGGGGAAGGTATCATGGGATTGGTTGTTTGGGTTTTAGCAATAGGATATGGTTGACTGGAATGGAGGGGGGAGAAAGATGATTGTGATTTCAGAAAAAATCAAAAAACTTTTGTAAATTATCCCACATTCTTGGGACCAAACCAAGTCAATGGTACCAATCTGAGTCCTGTTCATCTGAGTTGGCCTGTTCACATGCTTCGGATTTTCCATATTCATCTCAGGATCCAGGGGCCATTGGGTTGAGTTGTTTGAGACCTGGACAAATCTCTCAATTGGACTATCCATGCGATACAAACTTCTCAGATCCATCCTGGAGTATTGGGGCAACTGGTCTAAGTCATTCATTACCTGGTTTGAGATCTGAGTTGTGCCCCGATCTGATTTCCTGTGCCAGCCAGTCCAGACTGGCTCCCCCAGACCAGAATTTGCAGGTCGGGATCTAATATTGGTAAATGCTATTTCCTCAAAATTTTGACATAGTTTGCCTGAAGATTGGGGGGTCCCAGTGGCCTGTCCATGGCCTCCGGTGTGCACAATCTCTCTACAGACTCCGCCTATAAAACTTACCAGGGTTGAGGAGGGTGGAAGAGGTGGGAATGGGTTACCCTTGGGGGGTAGCAGTCTCCCAGCACTTGTCTACCATGTGGGAAAATTACTCAACTGTGACAGAAGGCCCACTTGGCCCTTGTGGCCTCTTTTTGTTCAGAAGGGGTGCTGCTCCATATCTAGTTGCAGGGGCTGGTCTCCAGGACTTACACAAAGTTTTTAAGGATGGCATCCAGACTATACTAGGCAAAGTCGACACCATCAAGAGATTGTCACGCCCCTAAAGCTTAAAGAATATCCAAGTATTTCTAGGCATGTTGGGCTATTATCGTCAGATAATCCACCAGTTTGCCAACATAGCCGAGCCACTATTCTACCTTTTGCAGAAGAATGTGCCGTTTGAATAAAATCCTGAACAATAACAGACTCTTATTGCACTGAGAACTGCTCTACGTACTAAACCCATTCAAGCCCACCCGCATGTCAACCAATCCTTCTTATTGTTTAAAGATGCAAGTGCTGTTTCCATCGGGGCTATCCTAGCCCAACATGATGAAAACAAGTTGACCATCCCAAGCCCAAATTAGTAAGACACTGAGTAAAGATGAAAGTAACTACAGAGTTACCAAGAGGGAGTGCCTGGCTGTCTTGCTAGCCATCAAACAAATTCTGTCTTATCTCTACGGTACTTGCTTTACCATTGTTACTGACCACTCCTCACTCCGGTGGCTCCAGCAAATGAAGGACCTAGATGTTCAATTACCCAAGTGGACCTTACGACTGCAGAGCTATGATTTCACCATTGTCCATCGCGCAGGTGCAATTCAGCAAAATGCAGAAGGCCTCTCCAAAATGCCAGTGCTAGCAGCTTTAACCCCTGAGGTGGACCAGCTGTACAATATAATAGGTTGATTTGAGCAATGGGAGTTGGAAACTCCCGAGGTCCAAGCTGAACTCTGTAGGATTACTTGAGACACTCAAATTAAGGATGGGATGCTCTACAAGAAGGTCAATAAGAAGTGGCTCCCTTATGTCTGCCCCTCTTCCCAACCTGATGTTATCTTAGAGGGCCATTCTACTGTGGGACATGGGGCAGTTAAGAAGACTCACAAATAGCTGAAGTCAAAGTTACTGGGACCAAATGGTGGAAACAATCCAAAAGATTTTGGAGGCGTATATGACTTGCTGATACCAAGCCTGAGGCAATCCTTGATTTCAACTCTTAAATATTGCCCCAACAGGGCCCTTCAATGTAGTTAACATTGATGTGGTGGGCCCTCTTCCCATTGGGTTAAATGGCAAAAAGTATTTTATCATAGCAATGGACCACTTAACCAAATGAGCTGAAGAAATTTTGGTTCCAGCCTTCTGTCAATGCCACAGCTCTTTTCCTTGTTCAATCTGTTTTCACCCAGCATGGGTGCCCCCAAACCTTACTTTTGGATAACGGGTTGAATTTCACTTAACAGGTAATACAATAACTTACCTCACTAATTGACACTACCCAGAGCTTCGCCGCCTCATACCACCCATCAAATAATCGTGTGGTAGAATGTGCTAACGGAACTCTTATCTACATTTTACAAAAGATGGCGCCTCAGGTTCTGCTCGCTGGAACCACTATCTACCCAGCGCTTTGCTTTCCTACAAGATAAGCTATCATCAAGTCATCAATATGTCCCCATTTGAAGCCCTGTATGGGCATGCACCTCGGCTACCAAGTAGCGTCCAGCTATTGCTCAGAACCTCCACACCTGAGAACTCTGAATTAACTATGAGGGCCTTAGCTGATGAAATTGTTCAGCTTCAAGCCCTAGCCACACAAGGCAATGTCACCACTAAAGGAAAATAGACATCCCAGTTTATCTCAGCTGATACTCTTTACCAATTTTCCAATTAGTAGTAGCTATTCTCTTCTATCACCATTGACCTTAAGGCCAACTGAATAAGCTAGACGTCCTTTGGTCTGGACCTTATAAGGTCATTCATAAGGTGAAGTCAGAGTACTCTATTGCTGATGTCAACCAGGGACCCGTAGTTAATAGGGTGCATGGCCAGTTCCTTCAGCCCTATACCTCCCTCTGACAGGTCCTTGAGGGGGGCGTTGTCAGGATTTGAAATTAGAAACAAATCAAATTCCCCACTTCCAAATTGAGCTGCAGTGAATCGACTCTTGAGCCTACTCAAATGGAGACGACTTCAGAAGTCTCATCCACACTTCCTGAATAACGTGGGGCAGAGTAGCCACCGATCTGGCTATAAGGCAGTGATATACAATGAGGGTTCCAAATATGTGGTCAATCAGGAAGGCCATGAAAGATCCTTATTGGATGGGGCCATGAATATCCTTGAGGCACCATGTCCCCACCACCCTATAAATATTGACACCATTTTTCTAATAAATTAGTTAGTATTCTATCCATTTTTCAAATTCCTTTTCGACCCTTTTTGTGAATTTTCAGCTTTGATCCCACCGTCAGACCTCTGCAACAGTCCAAAGAACTGTAATGCCGACACTTGCCATCGCTGCAAATTGGTACAACCAGAACATGGCAGCCATGTTAAACCCCTCCAACTCCAAATTCTCATATGCCAGCCCCACTTCATGACTCATCTAAACTTCCAAGGGGTTGACCTCTCCCATTCAATACTCTACCCATAAAATTTATTGAACCAGAACCACTAGTCAACGTGATTATGCTGATTCATTATCCTGGGCTCGTTTTAATACTTTCTTACACAATGGTCTATCTGGACCACAAAAGGGTGCCAGTCATATAGCAGATTATGCTGCCACTCCTGAAAAGCTGAGCTCACTGCTAGTAAATAATTGTCATATATCAGATAATTCATCTCTGCAGGGATCATTTTCCACATAAAATAGCACACTGGGTGCTTTAGCCCGCCCCCCTCTATATAAATACCACCCACATGGAGAAATTTAAGGCATACATCTCAACTGCAAAAAAGTTTCTTGGGGTCCAGATAAATGAGGATAGCCACCAAAATGAGCTTCTACATCAGTAGATTGATTGCCTGTTACTCCTCCTCCCCCACACAAACAACACATCCCTCGTCAACCACTTAAGCGTCAGGGCCAACTGCATAGATTTTTTTACAAACTTCCTGACGAAATCCATTGTCGCCAAAGAAACTCTTCATGCCTGTTTGATCCATCAGGGCTTTCCAAGCGCGCACCGTCTGTAGATTGTCTGGGCATACCCTGAGTCCCCTTCCAAACAGGACATTTCCCAGGAACATTACAGATTGTTTGTTGACTTTGCACTTCAAAGGCTTAAACTATAATCCCACCTTAGACAGCGCTTCCAAAACTTCCTGAATATTGCGTATATGTGCTTCTCATGAATGAGAAAACACAAGAATGTCATCTATATACATAATTCAACACTGTCCAATCATCCTACTAAGCACCTGGTCAATCATGTGTTGAAACACCACTGGGGCATTCTGCAGCCCAAATGGCATTACCCGGTACTGGAACATTCCTAGGTGGCATTTATACACCTAATACTTCTGGTGCTATAGTCTCGCGGGTACTTGGTTAAAAGCGTCCATCAGATTGAGCATGGTGAAGATCTGACACCCCATGACCATCAGGAGGATGTCCTCCATTAATGGCATGGGGTAAGGGTCTGGTTTCATAACCACGTTAAGCTGTCAGAAGTCCACACACGGCATAATTCTTTGCTTGTCTTGGGCACCAGTAACACCAGGTACACCATGGCGAATTTTGACGGTTTAATTAACACCTCGCTCAACATCAAATCAGCATGCTTCTCCTATTCAGCCTTCACCCGTTAGTTCAGTGGTTAGAGTGGTCATCCGTGGGGAAGATTAAATCCCTCCTTGAACCAAAATGAAAATATAAATGGGCCCATAGAGAACGGTAAACTTTCTTCAGTACAATTATCCCACAAACTCTTTATATACCGCTGGAAACTCCTCCTCTTGCATGGCATTCAGGCTTCTAAATTTATTTGACTTAATTTCTACCACCAGCAATCTCCACGTCATCGGTGCCCCCATCCTCAGATTCATTGTAATGGAATGGGAAGGTAAATCAACCTGAGGCTGAAACTAATGTCACCACTGCATCACCAGCACCACTGGATGGCCAAGTTCTCACTTGAACTTAGATGCTCCTAGAACCTAAAAAGTTATTGCTGAACTTTTATTGAGGGGCTCACTCACCATGAAAAAACACTCTGCAATGCATCATCAAACACCACCTCTGGTCATTCTGTGTCTGCAACTTCAGTCACTCAGCCAGTGTAAGCTTGACGTGGTTTTCTTCTGCCCCAGTATCTATAAGGGCCATCGCTCCTTCCACTCGCCATCTTCATACAACTCCACTGGTATAAAAAAGCAGATAGGGGTGGAAGGCGAGTCAGTAGGGCGTACAGCTACCAACCTGAAGGTTGCAGGTTTGATTCCCGCACTTTGCACATTGATTGGGGTGCCAGCCAAAGAAAGCTATTGGCGGTTAGTAGGTATAATAACATGAAAACCTTACCCATGGCATAACCAGAAAAATCTGAGTCCCAATCTGGAGGTGAAAAAAACTTTCTATGACAGAGTTGACCCTGCTCAGGTTTCATGTTGTAATTTTCTTTCTCTATTTTGGTAATGTCCAACCCCCGGTCAGATTGCCTCTAATAAATAAAAAAAGCATATATAGTGAAAAGCATGATCATCTTTGAATAATTTTTAAATTGAAAGTTTTCAGTTAATGAATACTTGGGCATTTTCCCCTTTCCCGCCCATGGCTCACTATTTTAAGCTCTAGTCCTTGTTCTGATGGTGCACTCCCCCTGTATATTTCTGAAATTTTTTGGGACTGGATGCCAGCGCCCTGACTAGAATGACCATTCGCTGGGTATCGTTTTTTCCCTGGCGGCATTGATCCCTCATGCCGGTCCCAGGCCAGTGCAAAGTGCTTCACAACTTGTAATACTAATGCAGCCTCTTATTCAAGCGTGCTCTGTACTTTTGCTGCTGCCAAAGCCACCAGCAAATCTGTCTGCAACTCCTGATGGAACATACGCATAGATTGGGATTCTGCTACCCTGACTGTCTTTTCCAATGGGCGGAAAATCCGCGCATATTCTTCCACCAAACTACGCCCCTAGATATCAGTCAGGTGCGCCAACCATGCCTCATCCTTCACTCCATCTGGACATGCTTTAAAGTCAATCAACTCCATGCACTCCTTCATTAAATTGGCAAGTGTCCCTGTTCCTTGATCATAACCTGCAACCATCCTTCCAATTCTGAAGGTAACGCGTCCATTACCTAGGCTAGTTGACACAAGAAAGGGATTCCCTACTGTTACCTGTTCTAACTGCGCCTGGTAGTGGACTTGCATGATTATCTGGTGAATTTTGTCCAGCTCCTCCATGGACAATGCCACACAAATGTTAGGTGATTTGGCTTTTACTGGGAGTTCCACAGATTGTGGGGTTATAGCTCCTCATAATCGACCCACCTCATGCAACAAAAATGTCAGCGATAACCCCACTATAACTATGGTCAGAAATGTTGGTTCCACTCCTCTCTTCCAGAGACCACCACCTCCTTACAGGGCTCCTAAAAACGGAGAGGAAGGTATTTGAGTTTCATTTTATGCAATGAACAGGTTATCGCCAATATGCAATGAAGAAGTTGGGAAGTATGAGCCATGTCACCAACCACATGACTGACAACCCAGCGGAAATCCACCCTTTAAAACCCGTACGCCATTCCTGATTGTTGCAATGTATTCCTGGACGATGATTCCAGCAATGCTGCACGTGAGTAGCAACACCTGACTCCATGATAGTGCCAAGAATGAGGTCAGCGCCTAGGCTAGCTAACTCATTGAGCTCACCTTTTCCAGTTCAATTCTAAATAATTTTAATTGACTTTTAAATATCTAAGCTAGAAAATATTTTATTCATCTTATAGGAATTTCCTTAATAAATAAAACTAAATTATCAAGTATTATTTACCTTTTTATAGCATCGTAGATCCCACTTGCCTAGGCTCCCTTACCCAGGCTTTTGAGTGACAACTGAATCATCATACAAAAAGCTTTATATCCTTATGATAGATGATTCAGAGGATTTGGGATGCCGGTTAAGCATTAAGTAAATCAGCCCTCATTCCTAAGAACACAAAATCTTGCCTAGCCCCGTTTTAATCCACTCTTCGCTCAGCAAGTAATTCTCCAACTCAACCTTTCAGAATTGTGGCTAAATTGAGATTTCATTTACTAAGTTGATGTGCGGACCAGGCTGAGCCTGATCCATCACACTTTGGAGGGCTTGAAAATTCCCATTTCCAGGTTTGTATTTTAAGATAAGACAAAACTACTAAAGCATTTCTGGCCAACTCATCTTAGGTACAAAAAGTAGGACCAATCAAAGTCAAATTACAAGCTTGTGCATATGAGGGGCGCTATTGGATGTTCCACTTGGTCAATTAGTAATTTCTTAATGGCTCTTATCAATACGATTCATGACCACATGTCAAGAGGGTGCGTAACAGGACATATAAGCTTCTTTTGGCTGTTGACTGAAAAAAATCAACAGAGATCAATACATTAAAATAACTGCAGTGTTAAAAGCTGGGTTACTATGTCAGACATCCAACTTTCAGGGGAATCTTGGCTTACATTGGGGTTACTCTAGTACCAATGTTGAGGAGTTGACTGGACCTAATCATCAGATATTTGATATCATTGATTATGGTCCAGGTGTATCCTCTGTATCTGAACTTGGGACTTGTGGCCTAGCGATTTCACTTAATTATATTCGACTAGGATGACATGGGCTTGAGGGCTTTGTTGGTTAGGTCAAACTTAAATTTAAGCTTTGATTTAATGACTTAAACACTTAGGCTTTATTAGTCTAGGTCAAAATTAGTTTTAATGTTAATCGAGTTTTCAATCAAATTACTAATTAGTGATATGAATCGCCTTAGTATGTGCTGCCAATTGCACGTGAAAGTG